>JANHGL010020602.1:6838-23153 GCA_024611195.1 Ceyx melanurus | reverse complement strand
AACGAGACCTGCGGGTTCAACGGGGTTTATCAGCCGCCCGTGCGGGGACAGTTCTTTGTAAGGAGCCCCCGTCCCTGTGGCTGTGCTGGGGGGGGGCACCAGAGACTGCTCAGAGCCCACAGGAAAACTGCTGTGGGAGAAAAGTCTGAATAGTGTCAGCCCTGAAAGGTGGGATGTGCCCCATGCAGGGTGCTCACCAGCGGGCCAGGCAGACCCAGACCTTTGTTGTGACAGCAGCAGACCCTTTTGGTGTGGGGAGCAGCCCCAGAGCTCCCTCCCACCGGTCGGCAGGCGTCACCCTGCCGTGCTGAGAGGTGGCTTCACAGATCCCTGCTGAGCACCCAGAGGGAGGGGCTGGGCGTGTCAGTGGCCTAGGTGCTTCACTAACCTGCTGTCTTTGATCTGAAACCCCCACAGGCTTTTTCGGGGTTTTATTATGACCTTCACTTGCTGAACTTGACCGGAGGACAGTCCCTGAGCTCTGTCAATGCCACCATTGAGAGCTTCTGCAACAGCAGCTGGGAGAAGGTGAGGTCCTGTCCAGTTGATGCCAGCCCCTGTGCACTGGCAGCTCATCTGCAGCCTGTCTTCTGCTGTGTAGACAGCAGCTGGAGGGAGCTGGGACATCTGTGGACAGGGAGAGTGATGGAAGAGCAGCCTGCTGCCTCCTGGGTTCTCCTTGCTCCCCAAGCCCAGGCACTCCTGGGTCTTTGCTCCCAGGTGCACTCTGGGGCTCTTCCCATGGCGTGGGTGCACTGAGCTCTGCCCTGTGCTGCAGCCCCTGGCTCTTCCACTTCTGCAGGTGCAGAAGGAGTTCCCCACCATGAACAGGACCCACCTGCGTGATGCCTGTGCAGCCAGCTCCTACATCCTCACCCTTCTCCTGCAGGGCTTCAAATTCAACCACACGACCTGGCTTAACATCCACTTCGTCCGGCAGGTAGGACAGTGCCCAGCAGCCACCAGCTTCCACACTTGGTGCCCTGAAAGACACTGAGGTGCTGGAGTGGGTCCAGAGAAGGGCAATGAAGCTGGTGAAGGGTTTGGAGAATAAGTCCTATGAGGAGCAGCTGAGGGAGCTGGGGGTTTTTAGTCTGGAGAAAAGGAGGCTCAGGGGAGACCTGACTCTCTACAGCCCCTGACAGGAGGTTGTAGAGGGGTGGGTGCCACTCTCTTCTCCCAGATAACAAGAGATAAAAGAAGCAATGGCCTCAAGCTGCACCAGGGGAGGTTTAGGTTGGACATTAGGAAGAATTTTTTCTCCAAAAGGTTTGTCAAGGCCTGGCCCAGACTTCCAAGGGAGGTGGTTGAATCACCATCCCTGGCTGTGTTTAAAAGCCATGTAGCTGAGCTGCTGAGGGACATGGTTCAGCAGTGGACATGCAGAGTGGGGTTACTGGTTGGACTCCATGGTCTTGAGGGTCTTTTCCAGTCTGCATGATTCTATGAAATGGCTTGTGCCCATCTTGTCCCTGACCCTGCCCTGCCTGGATGGGGTAATGGGCAGGATGGCCAACTGCTTGTGCCCAGGGCAGCTCTTGAGTTACACTCACAGGCACCTCCTGGTTGGCCTGGGCCGTTCGTGATCTCTCCCAGCTTGTTTCAGTAACAGAGTATCTGCAGGACCAAAGTGTGCACAGATAATGGTGTCTGTGGAGCAGAACCTGGGGGTGCAACAGCAAAGGTCTCTCTTTAGCTCTCCAGCTTGCATGGCACCGTGCAGCCTTTCACATCCCTCTTCCCTCTCTGCCTGCACAGGTCACTGATGTAGACGTGGGCTGGACTCTGGGCTACATGCTCAATCTCACCAACATGATTCCGTCAGAGGCTCCCCAGAGAGTTGTAGGGCTCCAGAGAAGCAACTGGATGGCAGCCACAGTTTTACTGGCCATCATGCTCATCCTCATCTTCTGCCTGCTCACCGTCATGTGCTGCCAGAAGAACTCTGCTTATGAGAGACTGTAGCAGCACCAGCTCCAGGGGCAGCTGAAGCATCTTGGTCTGACTGTCATGCTTGTGCCAGGAGCTGCGGATGGGGAATCACCCCCACGTGCCCAGGAGCTGTGAACTTGTAAAGTGGGGCACGCCTGGCCTGGCCTGGTGAGCTGGAACAAGGACAGGCTTTAAAAAATCCTTCCTGTATCTCTGTGCTGTCTGGTTTTCTTTTCCCTTTGCTGCTGGTTGGAGATGCTCTCTCGGAGAGAGGGAATGGCATGTGGGGCAGGGGATCAGCACAGGGGTCACGAGGACCACAGTGATGTGGGATGGCTGGAGGTGGTGGGTCAGGGAAGAGAGCAGAGGTGTCTGACAGCACCAGGATCAACATGGGGCTGGTTACAGCCTGAAGCAGATACCCAGTGTAGGGCAGATGTGTGATGTGCCCCATCACAGGACAAGAGCCTGCATTGCCCACATCCACCAGGAGGGTGGCCAAACACAGGAACACTCTTCAGAGTGCCTGATGCCCCAAGCCTGTCAGTGCTGAAGAGTCATTTGGACAATGCCCTTAACAACATGATTCACCTTTTGGTTAACACTGAATTGATTGAGAAGCTGGACCAGATGATCTCTCTTCTCTTCCACACTCTGCCATGCCGTGCCAGCCAGAGGGGCAGTGGCAATGGAGCTATGGGAGAAGCTGTCCCAGTAGATGGGACCTGGTGTCTGCCCAGGACTGAGAAGCCCTGTGAGTTGGGGGATGGCAGCAGCCCCTGCCCTTCTGCACAAGGTTCCTCTCCAGTCTGCCTGCACCCCCTGTCTGTGCCAGGCAGATACCTCACCCTCCTTTTCCAGCACACAGGGCAATTTGGGAATGTTGCTGGGACAGCTCCTGGTGATCCCCCTTACATTACTGGGGAGCCCCACTGTCAACTAGTGGATGGATGAGGTGAGGTGAGGTGAAGTGAGGTGGGGTGAGGTGAGGTGAGACACCCCAGCTCTCAGAAGGCCTGTACTCATGCCCTGCTGGCTCTTCTCCAAGGTCTGGCTGATGCCATGAGGTCTCCAAGGGCATCTCCTCTAGCACTGAGCAATGCTGACCCTCCCTTGAGTTCACATCATCACCAGCCCTTACCTGGGAGATGGAATCAATAAAATCATGACTGTTCGGGAGCAAAGCAACAGTCATTTCCCTGTTCTTTATATTTTACAGTGTTTATTTGGGTAACAAGAGCTGTGAGACACCTGCAGAAACACCAAAGGTCCTTGATGCCACATCAGGATGAGTCACCCACACATAACAAATGAGCAGATCCAAAGGCAAAGACAAGGGTGCAGTGATGGGGAGGACCCAGCTCAGCACAGGGGCAGGGCAGGGCTCACAGCCTGCTGGAGTCTCAGCCTAGATACCCACAGTGTCCAGGACTCCTGCTGGTGGGATAGTCTGGTCTCCAGAAAGACACTCAGGAATACTGATCTTTATCCCAGAAGAAAAAGAAGATGAGGTGATGAGATAATGAGATGAACCCTCTTTGGAGGCATGGATCATCCTTCTGACTCTGGATGCTCAATTTGCCTTCAGTATCCAAGATTAAATGCTACACCCTCAGGAGATCCAGCTGGGGTGCCACAGAGCCTTGCATGCCCTCATTCTGGCAAACCTGGTAAGGGACCTGCCCGGCTGTTGGTGACCATGGTCAGCCCCAGCACTGCACAAAGCATCCTGTCACCAAGAGCATGCAACTGCTCTGGCAGCCCAGGGAGCTCCTCCATGGCCAGGCTGGCTCTTCATGGCCCCAGCCAGTGGCATGGAGCCCGTATCTGTAACAGGCCTCATGGGGTAAGGATGCAGATGGGCATGGCTGGGGTTCCTGTGGCGTGTCAGTCGACCCCAGCAGATCTCCATTGGAGTGGAGCTCCTCTGGATACCTCACGTGGTGCCTATCTGCATGTTGAGGGCAGTCCCAGGGGATGCCAGACCTCGGTTCTCCAGTGCTGTGGAGATTAACGTGCTTGGCATCACCAGCCTCGGGCTGCTGGTCCTGCTGGCACGGGCACAGGGTCCCCCGGTGCAGACAGCCCAACGGCCCCAATGCACTGCCCTGGATCGCAGCTGGGTTCCTACGCCCACAGGAGCAGGAGCAGGGCAGTGAGGCCCAAGACTAGGGTGAGGATGATGAAGGTGACAGCTGCTGTCCACAGGGAAGGGATGTGCCCCTTCACCCGGGCTGGACTCTCCGCTGGGATCATGTTGGTGAGGTTCAGCATGTAGCCCAGTGTCCATCCCACGTCGGCGCTCCCCACCTGCCCGAGGAGAGAGGGGATGAGGGGTTAGTCCTGCCCGAAAGCCACCAGGCTGGGCCACCTGCTCCGGGCTCACTGGGGTGTGGGGCAGGCAGGGCACTCTGGGCTGTGGCTCTCCCAGCTCCCCAGCGTGCCAGGCTGGCCTCGCTGCCTACCTTCATCTGGAAGGAGATGTTGCTCCAGCTGCTCTGGTTGAACCTGTAGGCATCAAGGAGCAGCGTGAGGATGTAGGTGGCCTTGGCGCAGTATTTTGGCAGTCGCTCGGGATTCTCTTCAGGGTAGCTGGAGGACAGCTGGGGTCGGGGTGGATTGGGGAGGAAGGGGAGATGTTTTCAGGCATTTCCATGCATGGCAAAGCCCTGACAACTGCTGCACAAGGGGCAATGGCTCTGCAGCCATCAGCATCCAGAAAAAGCCTTCTGGACTAGGGAGGTATTTGGGACCTGTTCACACTGGGCAACTCCTTGAGGAGGATTTACACTCCCCATGGAAACAGGGAAATGTAGTTGAGCTCCTCCTGCCCCAAACTCTCCCATCTGAACCTCCACCTGCAAGGGGCTCCATGGTGGTCCTAGCATGTCTCTTGGCCTCATCCATCCCCATTTGACTCATCTCCAGAGTGGTGCCAGCAGCTGGCTCTGCTCTCACTATCCCCCGGTGCTACAGACCCATCTCCATCCCTGGCTCCTGTGCTGGAGGGAAGATTTTCTGCCTTCATCTGCCCTGGCTGCCTTCTTCCCAAAGTTGCATGAACAAGGAGGGTCCCCAGGCGTGTGTGCAGGATGGTCCTGGTTCCCACTCCTCTTCCCCAGCCCCAGAACCTCTTTGCTTGTGAAGCTTCCCCACAGCCTCCCATCACCACAGCTTCCCAAGGAGAACTTACATCTTCCCAGCTTCTCGTGCAGAAATGCTCAATGGTCTCCCTGACAGTGTCCAGTGACTGCCCCTTGGTCAGATTGAGAAACTTGAAGTTATAGTAAAAGGCAGAGAAGGCCTGAAAGGCAAGAGGCAGAGATGCTGTTGAGCTACAGTGGGGAACCTCCCTGGGCAGCGGCCCCCAGAGATGGGGTTTGTCCCATCCTTGAGTCCCAGAGCATCATTGTCCATGTTGCAGCAGAGAAGATGGGCTGGGGTGGGGGTAGGTGTCTGCTGTCCACGGCAGCACATGGCACAGGCAGGGCCCTGCCTGAAGGCTGCTGGCTAAGCTGCTTTTTTTGATGAAAAATTGTTTTTTGACTCATCGCCTCTTTTATTAGCATGGTCCCATTCAGAGAGCTGTCTGGAAAACCAAACAGCAGCAATCCCTGCTGTGCCCTGGGGATTTGGGAGCTTCTTGCCCCCATTCTGCTGTGGGGCGGTGACGGTGCCACGGGGCACGTGGGGACACCACAGCACTTGGGGACATGCTCTGGGGTGGGGGGATGGTATTTGCCTTACAATGAACTGCCCCCTGACCGGGGGCTGGTAGACACCATCAAAGGTGCAGTCCTGGCTCTGGCCACACGCCGAGAAGTTGAAGAGCCTCCTGACAGCAGCCAGGCACCCGCTGGCATCGCCCCTGCCCTCCAGGGTCACGTTCCTGTCGCCGAGGGGCAGGCGAGGGTCGCTCTGGTTGGTGCAGGGGCTGGTGTGGAAGGAAGACAGCGAGATGGTTTCATTGTAGTCTTTTGGGTAGCAAGGGTGATGGACTCGTGTGCTGGAGGATGACTCCTGGGAACAGCAAAATCACAGACTGCAGCCTCCTCCAAAGCCTCTTGCTGGGCATTCACCCAGTGCTCCCCCCAAGCCAGGGGTGCAGGCCTCTCCCAGCTCCCTGGCAGGGAAGGACCCTCCTTTGGTTTAATCCTGGTCTTGTGGACCTTCTGTAGTCCCAGCCTGAGCTCAAACCTCTCTCTGCTTTGTCTCATTCCCTTTCCACTGATGCAGACTAGTTTCAGGGTCTGCAGGCCAGGTCCCGGCATGTCCCTTCCCTGGCCAGCAGGATCATGTTTTGGGGTACACAAAGTTCTTCCACCCCAGCTCTATGTTTGGGATCTTCCTGGCTGTGCCATGAGCAAACCCTTCTGGCTCACCAAGGCTGCAGCTCCTGGCAAGCTGCAGTTCCATGAAGACCCTCTTCCCCTCTGACCTTCCAAAAAACGGCCCGAGGAAAATCTCTGGTTCACTTTTCTCAGGTCTGTGCAGTCACAGAGTAGTTGAGGTTTGGGGGAATTACGGGGTCCATGTGCCAAATTCCTCCTTAAGGTGTGACCAGCTCGATAGGTTGCTCAGACCCTTGTGCCATCAGCTTCTACCTCCATAGATGGTGACTCCACAGCTTCTCTGGATCCTATTTGAATATTTGGCCGTTCTTATGGGGAAAAACTTTTCCCCTCTGTCTGCTTGGAAACTCACATGTTCCAGCTTGTGCTCGTTGCCTCTCGTCCTGTCACTTTGCACCTCCAAGAAGTGCCTGGATGTGTCTTTTCTGCACCCTGGGAGAGGCAGATTTGTACAGCCAGAAGGTGTCTCCCAAGCTGCCCCTCTGACACCTCCCGTGCTCCTCTCCACATCTGCCTACCCATGCTCTGAGGAGTCTGTACCTGCTCCCAGTCCCTGCCAGTGCCTCTCAACCTGTTCTTACTTTACATATTATCGAGTTTGTGGTTCACATAATGAGACCAGAAACCAATTACCTCCCAGTTCCCCTCTCACCGCAATTAATTCCTTTGCCAGTCGCTTCAGCATCTCGTTCTGCCCATAGCAGAGGTAGCTGTGTGTGTAGATGTTGTAGTTATACCCATACAGTGTGAACCTGGAGGCTTCCTTCCAGTTTATCACTGAAGCCTCAGGCAGAAAGCTGATTTGAGTGGAGGCTCCTCCGAGATCCAGAGCCCCCACAATGTTGGCTGCCTCTGGACGGACCCAGGCGTGTGCTCTGGGGGAGTACTGCCAAGGAGAGACAGGAGAGGAAGAGGAGTAATGCACAGCAGGGATTTACTTGCCCTGAGCAAAATTTTCATCCCATGGGAGTCAATGGGCTTTGTTACTAAATTCAACAGATATTCCATTCAGTTATTTCCATATGTGAGGCCCCACGGCCTTTCCTGCCCAACCAGCCTGGCCATTTTTCAGAGCCAGAAAAAACAGGTTGAACCGTTGGCTGGTCAATGTGCCAGCGTGCTATGGGCTCACGTGGCTCTGAGACATTGGTCTCCAGACCAAAGCAGTGGTGGGGACCTGGCTTGGAGGCTCTGCCCTTCCTGAAGAGCAGGCTGCAGAGGCACTGGTGCAAGGGGAAGGGCAGAGATCCTCCTGCGGCCTTCACAGGAGCCTGACCATGGAAGCACCACCTCAGCTGGGACAGAGGATGGCAGGAAAGAGGTTTGGTTCAGCTTCATTCAAACTGGCACACTGAACCAGAACTGGAGTCTCCCCAGTGCCACATGGAGAGGGGCCATCCCAGGGCAGCAAGACAAACCCAGCAGGAGCAAATGGTGCCCACTGGCCAACCCCACGAGACCCTGTGTCCGCATGGTGCAAAGATGAGCCCTTAGCTCTACACAGAGACCCTCTCTGTTACTGATTTCTCGTTCCTCCCTCTTCTTTCACTGTAGGCAAGCAGAGCATAACTGGCTGCTCCCCAGGGGCACCCCCAAGACCTTTCCTCTGTGCAGAGCAAGCTTAGGAAAAAAGAGAAAAGCTGAATTAGTAGAGCAGGTGTCCCACCCTTCTCCTACCTTAGTGAAGGAGTCCAGCAGGTAGTTGATGGTGATCCAGCCATAAGCCCCCTCCTCCTCTCCTGTGAGGATTCGAGCCCCTTTGAAAGCCACTGGGTATTCCTGCATTGTTTTAGCAACTTCAGCCAGAACTTGCTCTGCTGCTGAGCTGTTCTGTTCCCTGAGGAGGACTCAAAGGTCAGGACACATGCCCAACTACATCAGTACTACAGAGCAAGCACAAGGAGACAGCCTGGGGATTTTTATTCCCCAGCCCCACATACTCCAGTATTTGCAACAAGCAGTTTGTGTGAAGTGATGTTTCCTGCCACGTAACCTGCCAAAGCTGCTGGCCCAGCCTAAATCCCAGCTGTCTAGACTTGGCATCAGTGCTCTAGGAGCAGGAGCAGTCTCTTCCCACCAGTGCAGCTTGATCCCAGTCACAGGGAGGTTTGCCAGGCCACTCTTCCCTACCTGAGTATCTTTGTCATGCTGGAGGTCAGGAGAGTTTGTGCTGCAAACACCTGGTTTGGACATCACCTGCTGGCTGCACCAAAGCCAGGGCTGGTTGCTGTGGGTGTTTCAGGAAGGTGACAGCCTGGTTCAGACCTCTGGGTGGGGAAGCCCTCTCAGGGCTGCTGGCATGTGCTGGCTCTCTGAAGTGAGTAACCTTCCTTCAGGCTATGACTCAACCCTTTCCTGGGCAAGGGGTCTGATTGCCAGGGCACAGAAATAATGTTAGATACCTGCAACCATAAAACCAAGGACCATGAAATGAAGATTGGCATTTGAAAAGAGCTAGTACGGGCTGGGGTAAGGTAAGGGCAGGTCCTACAACACCTCCTCGCCTCCTGCCTCTGACCAGCACCCATCCATCTGGGCAGATGGCACATCCCCTGGTGCCATCTCAGCTCTCATGTGTAAGGAATTAATAAAGAGCAAACTGCTCTGAGAAGCCTTCCTTGCTTGGAATTGGGCACGCGGGACTATCCTGGCACTTGGGGTCCCCGGGAGCCTCTGAGCACCCCTGAGCATCCTCACTGCCCCGGGGCCTATCACTCAGCACAGCTCAGCCACTCATGTGTCCTCGCCAGGCTGATGACTCCTCAGTCCCCAATCATTTGCTCAAGGCAGCCTGAGAGCTGGGAGCTCCTGGCAGCCTGGCCCTGTGCAGGACACTGAGTCCTGGCAGTGGCTGCTTGTGTCTGGGTCACTGCTCCCTCCCCCACGCCCCACAGCCATACCTCAGTAGCCTCATTCCCGCTGTTGCTCCGAGATAAGCTGGGACATCCCTCTGTTTTGCAGCAGGAACAACCTCCAGGGCTTTATCCAGGCACTGCCTCAGGGAATCACCAGCTTTCGGGGGGTCGTTGGCATAGCTTGATATGCCCTTCCCTGAAAGACAGACTGGCTGGGACAGGCTGCTGGGAGCAGCTGAGAACAGGGATATGGGAGCAAGAAGGCACAGGGCGGTGAGGTCTGTCACCTCAGTGCTTTTCCAGGGTCCCTTGGTCCCCCAAAACCTGCTTACATTCCTCTCCCATGGCTTCCCCATGTGTCCCATGCCTTCAGCAATGTCTCCAGCTCTCTGGGTGAGACCTTGCCCAGCCAGGTCAGCAGCTCGGGCAGCTGGGGGCAGCCCCAAGGTGGAGGAATGAAAATCCAGGGCAACACCAAGTTGCTTCAGCCCCACCAGGTGTGTGGGCGCTACATGGTGCTGTGCACCCTCCAGCTGACAGTGAGGCCAATGAGGAGTCAGGCAGCACTTTTCTGGAGCCAGGGTTCCCCACCATGCCAGCCCAATGAACAGAACTCCCAGCATGGGCTGGCCAACAAGAGGAAGGGATGGGTCATTCCACCCACCACATGAAGATATAGGGCAGCACTGAGCCCATGTCAGGGGGATACTGACCCTGGACATCACAGGAGAAGGTCTGGCTGACCACACCAGTGTCATTCTCCTTGTCTGAATCCCACTCGTAGATGAACAGAGAGGTGTGGGACGAGCCTGCATCAAACACCATCCCATACTGGAAGGAAAAACGAAGTCATCACACTGGCAGGAGGAGCACCATGGCAGCAGGCAGCACCACGGCCCCTCCAAGGCCACGGGATGACACCAGAGCCATCTGTCTAAGGCACACACAGCTATCTGCACCGTGGCAGAGCAGTGTGGTGACAGTGCCATGGCCTCAGCGTGGGCATTTCTCACGGCAACAGAGGGGCTTTTCCATTCCCTACCCCGATGACTGTGCAGCAGTGACTCACACAAACATCTTGGTTGTTTCCTCATGCTTTTCTGTTTTCTTCCTCAGTTACATACCTTCTGTGTCTGTACCAGCCCGACCTCAGGGCTAGCAACTCTCTCATCTCCAGTGCCCTCTGCTATCTCCATGGCTACACCCATCCTGGGCAGGGTCTGGCAGAGCCACACCAGCCCCAGTCCAGGAGCACTCAACCACATGCCTCTTCCCCATAAAGCCCTTCAGCTCACACTCAGACTGTACCAACATCTCCTCCAACAGCCAAGGTGGGATGTCAAGCTGCAGGGGAGGATGAGGAGGAGCCACAGTGCTTGTGCTGTCCTGTGAGTTAGGACAAGGTGGTGGGAGCTGGTAGGACCAAAGGCCACATGGAGTTTATCACCCTGTGCTGGGCTGCCCTGGGAGGACAGAGGGAACAGGGCAGGGCAAAGCCCTACCCACCTGCCCCAAGGTAATCTCCAAACACGTCAAACACACAGCATGGTGACTAGTTTCACAGGAGGCTTCCCCACCCATGACTTTGAGGTGGCCAGGCTGTATTTCTTCTACCTGCATCTTCAGATGGGAAGAAAATACTCACCCAGCTGCTACAAGGCAGCTCCTACCAACCCCCTTTCACCTCCTAACCCAGAAGCTGAGCTTTTATCTCTGAGCACCTGCCCAAGGAGACTGGTCTTTGAAATGATGCTCAGGGATTTTCTTTTGAGCTCACCTTGACCGTGGGGGGCAGGGTGACATCTTCAATCTTCACCAGGCTGAAAACAAGAGCAATGATGCACAGTGCGACCAGTGCACCCACAATGGCATTGGTCAAGTGCTTCTTGTTAGGGAGCATCATGGTGAAGCCTCCTGCAAACCCAAACACAGGAGAAAGGTGGTTGGGCACAGCCAGCTGGGAGCAATGCTGCGAGGGAGAGCTGCAAGGTGCTCAGCTCCAAAAGCTGTCCACAGGCTGGCACTATCTGAAGCTGAGCAACTCAGAAATCCTGGTGGGTAATCAGATATTTCCCTGGTAAAAGCAATAAAATACCAGGGGGCTGAAGGAAAGAGGTTGTCCAGCAGCCTGGCCAGCCTTGGATGGTATCTGATGGGATCACAGCAGTCCTCCAGGTCCCACACCCACTCAGGCTCAGCTCTACCAGAAAGGATCAAGTCCAGGAGGAGCAAAAGCAACACGGCACCAAACAGGGGAGAGCATGGGAAATTGCTAAAAAACCCTGATGAGAAGTACTGCAGAGAGGAGGGTGGGTTTAGATGACAGTACATAAGGTCAGCTTCAGCTCACCTGCTGGCACTGCCAGAGCCCTGCACCCAGCAGCACCCAGATGTTTGTGCCCAGGTAGGATCGCTCAGAGCTGGCTTGCAGACCTGGCTGCGGCTCTGGGCTCCTCTCTGCCAGCAGCAAACCCAAGCTGGAGTTGCCTTTAATGTCCTTTGGAAGTGGATTCTGCTTGAAAATCTGTTCCCCATTCACCTCCTGCAGAACTCATGAGGATCAGTTGGCTCCCTCCACATACTGGTGTATTCACGGCTCTGGTTGGTGTCTTCCTGATACCTTTTCTTCAACCAATTAGTTCCTCCTCCTCCTCATTTGAATAAAATCACACATAGGAGCCCTGCATCATGAGCACACACCTTTCCTCTTAACCCTTGTCAGCCTGCTGCTTCATGCTTTCACACACTGCCCATCCCCACTGGGACACGATTCCTCCCAGTAGCTGGTTCGAGGGCTGTGGTTTGGATCGAGGATGGGAACAATGTTGGTAACAGGCTGATGGTTTAGTTGTTGCTCAGCCATGTTTACATGAAGTTAAGGACTTTACAGCTGCTAGAGCACTGGAACAGGCTGCCCAGGGGGGTTGTGGAGTCTCCTGCTCTGGAGACTTTCCAGCCCCACCTGGATCTGTTCCTGTGTGGGCTGCCCTGGGTGCCCCTGCTGGGGCAGGGGGGTTGGACTAGATGATCTTCTAGCTCCCTTCCACCCCCTGACACTCTGTGATTCTCATGGCACACCACCAGCGAGCAGGAGACACAAGGAACTGGGCGGAGGCAGAGCCAGGAGAGCTGACCCGAGCTGGAGAGGGGGCAGTTCCAGAGAACAGGATGTCATACTCAGTACAAGAGCTGAGAGGAGAGCTGGCCGGGGGCCACTGCTCAGGAACTAGCTGGGCACTGGTCAGCAGGTGATGGCATTTTGCATCACTTGGTTTGTGTATTCTAGTTCCTTTCGGTTTTGGGTTGGTATTTTTTTTTTTCCAAATGATTTTCCTCCTTCCTTTTCTGCCCTATTAAACTGTCTTTATTTCAACCCACAAATTTTAACTTCTTTTATTCTTCCCCTCAATTTTTGAGTGTTGAGCTGCCTGGTGGGTTAAACCACCACAAACATTTCTATTCTGTCTTTGCTCTCACCACTCTTAATATTTGCATTCCAGGAAGTGAGAATATCCAGTGCCCTGGAATCACACAGAGTGCTAGGTGCCTGGATAATAAGTTTTACTACAATAAGAAGGAAAATCACATTAGAGGAGGAGGATGGCCCATCCAGGCGGGCTCAACAACACTCACTGAGCTTTGCCAGGGCAGACAGGAGAGGTCAAGAACGCCAAGACTTGGTCATGGTCCAGCTGGGTCTGTGTTCATCCCTCCCTAGTGTGTGGTCCAGCTTTAAGATGCTCTTGGGCTGAGGGTTCCTGAAGAAATGGGCACCGTGAGGAAAGCTGGAGCAGTGGAGAGGACTCATGCCCTTCTAGTCCCCAGTGCCACCAGCAGCCTCCCATTGCTCTGGGCACATGCTGGAGGCTCAGCAGCACAGGCAGAATGTCACACCCCTGGCACAGAGCCCAGCACCCCGCTCTGCCCTGGACTGGGAGGGCTGGTGGCCACAGGGACCTGCTGTCTCTGGGTGTTAGAGTGAAGCTGATTCCTGCTGTTTCCAGTCCCTGGTAAGAGGCTTCCAGGGTTATCACAAGGGTGACCAAACAGAGAGATTTGTCTCCCAGCTGCCTTATCTCAGCTGAGTTAAACACAGCAGTGCTGGGAGGGAAATGCACGTTGGGGGGCCCTCATTGCATGTGAACTTCCCAGAGCACCTTTCCCTGTGGCCAGAGAGAAGCTGCTTTCGGAGGTCCCACTGTGTGCACTGGATGTGCCACCCTGTGAGCTTGGGCTGCAGCAGTCCCCGGGTGCTCTCTGTCTCTGCTCCCCTCTCTCTGCAGGTTGCACTGAGCTGGGTGCCTGTGCCATGTCCTGCTGCTGGCTGGGGCTCAGACCCCCAAGCCAGACCCTCTTCCCATGGCAATCTCCTTCACAGTGGCTCGTGTCCTGGTGGGATGGATGCCTGGAGCCCAGAGGGTGCCACCACTCCTGCATTCTCACTTCCACACAACACATAACCTTTGGGTTCACACGGCTTCACTGGATGGGGGAGAATGAGCATCTGCTGCCTTCCCAGGTCTGGAAATCCCCCCACTGACAGCACAGCGACCAGGGCAGGGCTGTGCTGAGCAAGGACTCATCCCCACACAGGGCAGAGAGGCACAGGCCAGCACCAACCCCTCCTGGGCATGTGGCACTGGGAGGTGGCTGTGTGCACCCAGAGGTGACCAAACCCTCCAGCTCCTGCCTCCAAACGTTAGTCCCAACACTGACCTCTGAGGAACACCAGCAAAGCAAAGGTTCCAGAGCTTCCTTCATAAGATCTTAACTGCCTCTCATGATAGAAGGACAGATAATGATCTCCCAGCTGGGATGGAGATGTGATTTTCCTCAGCTTGTGGCAACTCTATCCACTCACCACAGCCACAGGCAATGAGACTGTCTGAGCTGCTGTCTCCATTTACGTCTCTCTGCCAGGATCAGACCTTCAGCAAACCCTGCTCAGGCAGGGGGGTTGGACTAGATGATCTTTTAGGTCCCTTCCAGCCTCTTATTTCTGTGATTCTGTGATTCTGTGAAACCTGCTGCCACCAGGGCAGTGAAGGACAGACCTTTCTGGGACTAAGCTGACAGAGCAGGGTCTGACCATGGTGCATGGCAGGGTCTCCTGGGCTGCTGAAAGGAGGGATGAATGAGAATGCTCCAGGTCAGCATCTAGATGAATGGGAATGCTCCAGGTCTGCATCCAGCCTGGAGCTTGTCCCAGGAGGGAACTGAGGTGCAGCTGAGCCCACACACCCAATGCTTTTCAATGTTTCCAGGTCCACCACTGCAGCTTCTGAGAGCAAAGGACCTCTCATTAGTGTGGCAAGTGGGACAACACACTGAGGCAGGTGGGGATGTGTGCCCTCATAGGGACACATGGTCCCACACATGGTCTGTGGCTCCACCTCAGCAATACAGTCCCTGGAGGAGATGTGTTGACTCCCAAGGGGGCCTTGCAGCAGTCCTTGTGCTCTGAAGCTGTCGGAGCCCTCAGCCACCCATCTTCCATGGTCCCAGGACCATCTTCCATGGTCCTTGTCCTAGCAAGGATGGCAGGACCAGACTTAGCCCTGCTTCTGAGATGGGTAGAGCTCCCATCTCTATGGAGATATGGAGATTGGCACCAAGCTGGTAAGAGCACCGTGTGGACACCACTGAGCAGGGTAAGGGCCATGGCACACAACAACGCTCTGCTTGCAGTGGAAGCAGTGACTGTGGTGCACTGGTTCCTTTTAACATGGGTGGATGTGTCTGTTCCCTGTACAGCAGCTGTACACCCACATCAGTGGGACCAGGAGACATCCCGCAGTCATGGGAGCCCTTCACCCAACTCCTGGGGTCCTGAGCACCCACCATCTCCTTGGGAGGAAACGTGGACGTGCAAAAGCAGGACAGCCAGTTTCACCAGCACTTCCCTTGAGCAAACAGCTTGTCTGGGTGCCAAAGGCCTTGGCAGGGCTCGGGGCAGAGCTGTGGGATGGGGCTGTGCCCAGGCAGAGGGCATGCGGAACCTCTGGGTCTGGGCAGATGGCTTGAGGACACTGGTTTTGAGGGAACTCCTCCATCTGCTGTAGCTCTCCTCACTGAAACCCAGCAGGAGCTGCAGGGCTCTGAGCTGCCCCAGCTGAGGGGATGCAGGAACCCCCACTCTCCCAGTACCACCTTTCCTGGGGTCCATCTGCCAGCCACAGGCTGGGCTGGTGGGTGAAGGTGGATACAGGGGTGGGAGCCAGGGCAGAGGCTTGTGGGGAGGTAACACTGCCTGTAAATAGCTCAGCTAAAAAATCCGATAAAAGGCACTTCAGCTTCCACGGGATATTTCTGAGCCAAGTCACCGGTAATGGCTCAAGAATTTTGTTGACAAAAGTCCTCAGTGCGAAACCATTCAGGCTGGAGCTGGCGGAGGCAGAGCCTGTGAGTCCCAACAGGACCAGGAGACAGGCTCCCCGGACAACATCTTCCCAAACCACATCACCTCCCCAGCACGTGGCATCACAGACCCAGTTGCACCCACACCCCCAGCACCCACACCTGCTCCCTTCCTGGGCTTCCACAGAGGCCCTTTGATTAGCTAATTAGATAATTGCTTTGATGTTTACCTCTTCCTGCTGAACGGGCTGAGCAGTGGCCCTTTCTCCTTCTACCTTGGCACTCCAGGAGGGAGAAGACAGCATCCCCTCATGCCAGCACCTGCCCCACACCTCTGCAGGGGATGCTGCTCCAGCTGGGCTCTGGCAAGGTGACAGTACCCCAGGTCCGTGCCACATACAGTCTGGCCCTCAAATTTCTTCAGATAATTCCTCCCAGAGGGTTGTTTGTCTGTTAAAAGTCAGGATGGGTCCCAGGGCCAGCAGCATGCCCAGGTGGACAAGAAGGGCAGTGGCATCCTGGCCAGTATCAGGAATAGCGTGGCCAGCAGGACCAGAGAGGTGATTGTTCCACTGCACTGGGGAGGCTGCACCTTGAGCACTGGCTTCAGTTTTGGGTGCTGTAGTATAAGGAAGACCTTGGGGTGCTGGAGCGGGCCCAGAGAAGCTGGTGAGGGGTCTGGTGAATAAGCTGAGGGAGCTGGTTAGTCTGGAGAAAAGGGGGCTCAGGGGAGACCTTCTCCCTCTACAGCTCCTGACAGGAGGGTGCAGAGAGGTGGGGGTTGGTCTCTTCTCACAGGTCACAAGGGGAAATGGCACC
>JANHGL010020601.1:9076-30714 GCA_024611195.1 Ceyx melanurus | reverse complement strand
CTCAAAGGTATCATCATAGAAATGATTTAAATTATATGAACTATTAATTATCTAGCTTCACAAAATAGCTTACCTGTCTTGGCACTAATTCAATTACTACCACTATTGCCATTTTAAAAGTGTTCTTTTGTCTTTTCAGTACTGCCACTGAATACAAACTGCCACAATATTTTATTTTCTGTTGGTATCTTAAAAAAATAAGATGAGAAAAATACTCAGTAATTCACCTGCTCAATGTCCTTTCAATTTCTAAAAATAATTTCCTCCTATTGTTTGGTCAGTTAACAGTCCTACTTTTAATTTCATAAATGCTTGTAAGTCTAGTTTGCTTAATTAAAATCTTCATTATGCTGAAATCTTTGCTGTTGAGCTACAGAATGGAAGCTACAAAATATTAATTTAATTTAAAATCTTCACATATATATATTTTTGCAATTTCTACTGTTGGGAATTGCAAATAGGTTTTATCCAATTATACAAATGTCTTAATTAATCATGGTGGGTATTAAGAAAAAAATAATCTATTGCCAGATTATACTGCTCCCAAGATAATCTTTAAAGTTATTTCATTTTTGTTCCACGTTGCAGGGAACTGCAGAGAAGATCAACACATTTATTATATATTTGTCCTCTATGTTCCTGAGGTACTTTGAGTTACTTTGAAATCATAGATTGTTATGCATATTTCATCAGTATCAATAAAAATGGTTTTATGGATTATAAATGTGAATTAATAATGCAGTCTAAAGATATAAAATTCTCCATCAGTGTAGACAGTGACATGCAGGTGTATTTGAGAGACTCATTTAATAGATTCTGAAATACATTAAAGATTGAATAAATCATTTTTATCCTTGCCATGGTTAAAAAAAAAAAAGGAATTTAGAATGTGATTAGAAATTCATGTTCTTTTTCCAGAACATGAGATTCTCACAGGACGAGAGGAGAAAGGTTGGAGTTTAAATGGAGAACGTTTAGCTATTTGATTTTACTCTGATACTTTGACCATAACACCTTCTCTTATTCTGTATGATTTTAGTAATGCATTTTTTAGTTGGATAAAGACATGTTTTAATACTAAATTCATTATATTTTTTTTTAATTTCAGGTTTCTGTATTGCTTAAGTGTTTACCATTACTGCAAAACCTTAAATTTTCTTTTATAGGTGTTTTGAGGTCTCCATGGCAGTAAAAATTCAGTGCCTTACAAACTTTGTTCTTTGTGACATCTTTATGACTAGGAAAGATCTAGATTACATATTTATTTGATTGGTTGGTTTTTTGTTTTGTGTGGCACAGACACATCCTATGGAACATCCCAGAGGTATACCAGGGATGAATTATTACTTATTACTAATAATTACCTTATTACTTACTACTATTCTCACCTCTTATTTATTTTGGTTATTTGAGAATACACTGTTGGCACTTCCACCCTAATTCAAGAGACTCCTGAAGCAGCAAGTTCAGTGAAGAGGATAACTTTAGTAACTTGTGCCAGAAGTCTCCTTTCATTTGCATTACAGTCATAGCAACTCCTGACAAATGTAATTGCTGATAGCAGTGAAGTTTAATGGGAAAGTTCAGCCAGTCAAAAGAGGAAAAAAAAGCAAATTGGAAAGTAAAAAGAAGCAAAATGAGAAATGACTGTGAAATGGTGGCCTTGGCCAGTTACCACTAATTCCTTACTGAGCTGTCCAAGTCGAGCCTTCTCTTTTTTACCAAACAGACGTCCTATTGAAGACTTGATTCCTTTCTTCTTGGGAGCTTTGTGCAGGGAGTCCTGGCTGCTATTGACACTGCCAAGACCAATGCTTTCAGGCTCCAATGAAGCAGGCAAACTACTACAAAGTCATAACAAAGAAATGGAATACATAACACGATAACATGTCAATATTTGCAGTTAATTGTTTTGCCCCCCCCCCTTTTTTTTTCCTGAGCAGTTCTGCAAACTATTTAATTTATTATTTTTTAGTAATGATTCTTTAGTAATGGTCAAAACTGTCCTCAAAACAGAAATATTCAGCATGCATTTTAGCACTGACAAACGTTTTTGTGGTCATGCAAGAGAGAAAGGGTAAGGCTTTCACTCTCAAGGCAGAAGAAACTTGCCAAGAAGAAAGAAGTTCATTTTATTATTAAGACCTACATTATTTGAAAATAACAATACACATTAAAACTGTGAAGCACCAATTCATGTTACCAACAGCTTACCTTCTGGCATCATTGTGGTATGAAGAAGGAAGGGTATGAGTCATTCTGATAGCTCTGGGCGTTGGAGGAGGAGAAGTTTCACATTTGATTGTAGCTTTATCTTCACGCCCATCTTCTTCAACTACTGCAATCTGGGGGAAAGAGACTCCATTGAGAGCAGATTAGCTTTTCCAGAAAGTTTCAACATACACTGCACAAATTGGTCAAATGAACTAAAGCATGTATAGTTTCAAGTGCAATTGCAAATTTTAAGGATTGGTATTTCTGAAAGAGGGTATTGGGAAAGAGCAATTGCCTAAATATGGCAGCAGTACATATCTGAAAGAAAGGAGATATCACTTGGCAAAGAAAGTAATTACTTTATGCCACACAGTTGATCCAGTAAAATTCTAAATATACAATAACCTTAGACAAGTGTCTTGAATTAAACAGTAAGGAAAGTTTCTCAAGGATGTAAGGCACAAGGTAAATACTGACATAAACATGACCACTCTCCATAGTTCATTAATAGATGGTTAGAATGATTAAAAATAAGCATGAACACAAAGGAATTTTGTTACAGCATATAATGATTTAACTTAAATATCATTTAAGATAAATACCAATACCCAAAAAGAGTGGGTGATATGCAGTGGCTGACAAGGAACCCAGTTATCTTAATAGCAGAGGAATATGATCAGTGTGCTCTCCCAAACCTAAGAAAATCCCAGGTGTCCTACCTTTCTCCGATGTTTCCTGAGGTCACTTGGCTTGGATTGGTAACAAAAGCAACAACAACAACAACAAAAGAATGATTAATTATTCGAGCCTATCAAAATGCAACACTTTTTTTTTCTTTTCACATTCAGAAGTGGCAAACAGAGATTTCATTAATTTAGTACTATCCATATTATATATATATATATAATATATAGTTTTGTTTTGTTTTTTGTTAGATAGAATCATTATAGTTGGAAAGGACCTCTAAGATCATCAAGTCTGTGAATCTGTGAATCATCCTAATATCTCCCTAACAACTACAGCATAGCCTCAAGTGCTACATCTATTAATTTTTTAAACACCTTCTGGGTGACTCCACCTCCCTGGGCAATGTGTTCCAGTACCCAACCACTCTCTATTACATAATTTCTTTCTAATATTCAATATAAACCTCCCCTACCACAACTTTAGACCATTTCCCCTCATTCTATCCTTAGTAAACTGGGAGAAGAGACCAACACCAGCCTGGCTACAACCATTGCCATTTGTGTGTAGCAAGATTGCTTAGTTTAAGTGGTTGGTGAAGTGGAGCCAAACTGCATATTTGGGAAGGTGCTCCTTTGATGGCAAAGAGGGGTAGAGGTGGATCCAAGCAGTTGTCAGTTACCAGAAAATGGGAGTGCTCAGCTAGATGATGTTAGACAAAAATCTTTACTCCCAGCTGAGCAGAATGAACAGACAGGCTCCACTCCCAGCTGTTCTCAGCAATCTTTTCAACTATGAGAGTTAATTTCTGCTTTCTGATTGAGATCAAGGCTTAATTCCCCTCTGCTGAGAGGCACCACAGGGAGCCACTGCTGCTGCTTCCCAGGAAAGGCCCACAATGGGACACTGGTGATATTACAATTATCAAAGAAATAGCAAGTTAAAAATGGGGTTACACAGATTCTATTCTCTTCCCTGTATATAGAGATCAGCAGTGGGTCTGCTTTGATTCTCTCCCAGTGCTTAAATGATGAAATCACCCAGGCTCCAAACTGGTTTGTAGCCCAAGCTGAATACTGAACCCTGCATCTGCACACTTACCAATATCAGAGTATTCACATCTTGAATATGACAAAGAATTCTACTTTCACTTACTTGACTGTTTTTCACTGTTTCTTTTTGACTACAACCAAAATTAGATTTTTTGCAAATCCCTTTTCAAATTAAGCCAGACATTTCTTAGTATGTCCTCAGAGGTACAGTGTTAGAAATATTTTGCAGGATAGTTTGATGGCTTGGTATCTATGCATGGGTGCAGTTTATAATGTCAAAATATATCAGTTAAATGAATTATTGTAAAAAAAAATATTTCAAGTGCTTGATATACCATAATGTAGAATACAAAATGCTGCAAGTATAAAGAGTATAGCAAATATTTATATAATAAAAATAGAGTATATATTCTATACTCTAAAATATAGAAACATATCCAGATGATCATATAAATTAAATAGTAAATGGTTTAATGTCTTCTAGACATTTTCTGGAGGTTTAAGATCAGCAACAGTCCCACAGACTACTGTGTAAGTGATACTGTGTATCACATCAGAGCTTTAGTAAATGTTCCTATAAATTACAGTAATTCCAGAGATCAATGATCACACACTGTGTGCTGAAGCCCTTGATCCTCAGCTCATTATATTCCTGGTGAATCATGCAATGTTCAAAACCACAACAAAACCCAAACCCACATAAATTACAGGGTATCTGCTATTTGTATGTATGATGAAGAGGTGAATATAGAATTAGAGAGATGAGCCATTCACACAGTGAAAAGATGAAGTTATTTATAGTCGAAATAAAACCTAATAACTGACATCACAAAACTTCTTACCAGTGTCATGACCCCCATTCTGTCCATCTCCCTGGCTGGGCTGCGAGGGGTGAGTTTAGGAGTTGAGTGTCCACTGGGAGGAGATGAGCTTGCAAGTGATGATGCAGTCACTGAGCCTGTAATGGATGTTCCTTGGTGGACTCTGGCCAAATTTAAGCCTTCCAGACTCACACTGGCCACTCTGTTCTCTATCTCTTCAGCACGCAGTTCTGTCGACTCTTTCTCTTCTTGGATTAACCTTATTAAATAAAAGAATAATATGGTTGTATTTGTCTCTGCATACATCAAGAAGCAAAACTAAAAAGTTTCTTTTTAAATGAGATTTGAAGATAAAAGAGAATAAAGATGAATAGCATAGATCGGCTCCAAAATAACAATGAAAAGAGTATTTTTTAAATCACCAGAATTATAAATTTCTTTTTCTTAATTCCTCTGTCCTCAGAATCTGTTTGAAGAATCTGCCCAACAACAAGACACGATGTATGACATTTCAGGAAGATTGGTTCCTTTGCAAAGGAGACAATGTAGGGGAGGGATGTTAATCCGATTTACCAGAAAAAAACTAATTCCTATCTTAATTTGGCCTCATCTGATTTTCTATTGCTAAAGCACAAACACAAATTTGAAGTCAAATGAAACTGGGCCTTTAAGAAGGGAATTGCTAAGATAATCCATATTAATAAAACAAGAGAAATGTAAAACAATTTACCCGTCTCATCCCTACAAATTGATGAATAAATGACAGTTGTTTCTAAAGCATGATCTTTTTCAAGCTAATTTGATTAAAACAGCTCTCTTGTTGGCAACAAATATGTTTTTTTACCATACACAGCCTCAGTAGGATGCTTCCACTGGGTTCTTTAGTTCTAGTTTGAATTGTGATTGCACCTAGAAAGGTTTTAAAACAGTTGTTTAGGAGTCCTTTGCCCATAAACTTGTGTGAAAATAAGTCTTTTTTTATTTGTGAAATGAGGAAAAAGCATGAAGGCTCAAGGTTAAATGTCAGAATACAAAGCTTGTTGAGGCTGAAACTGTGAAGCAGGCTCTTCTGAGTGAAATGAAGCAAGTACAATAAATGAAATCATATTATATTGAAAACAGAAACCTACACATCCCTGTGCTCTGATAAATCTTTAACATCATTTCACAATTTCTATAAAATACCTACAGTTCTTTCTTAAATGAGGTATGGCAAGAACTTAAAAGGAAAATAATATTTTGGAAATAAATTATAAGAGTCTTCTATTCTTATAATATAAATGTGGAATCATCTTGTATAATATAACAAATCTAGGGCAAAATATGTTTTTAATCTCTTTTGATATTTCCAACCATTTGATAAACCCTTACAGTGTTTATCACAAAAAACCAAATCAATTAAATTGAAATGCAGTACAGTTTGCAGTACAGCCAAAATCTTATACTGTATTACATAATTATTTCTTAAATTATGAAAATGATAGTATTTTTAACAACACCTATATATGTTACATCTACAGATTCCTGAATTGGTTACAGTGCTGACTTTGTAATACCAGAAAATATGGGTAAGTTCTTTCCTTTACATACATTTTTTTAAGGAGATTTATCCTCACACCAAAATTTCTTTTTGACTTTCTTGACAGGTGAAATAACAGCTTTGAGAATACAGCAGTGAGAGCCTATCTGAATAAAAAAAAATCTGGGAGTAATGAAAATGGAAAACTGTAGATGCATAACAAAAAGTTCTTCCCTAAACAGAGAAGTTATTCAAATTCAGTATATGCCAATATAGCTCTCCCATTAAAGTTACCTTGCTCAGAGAAACACTGAAATCTGGCAAAAGGTAATCTGGTTTTGATTCTGTTTCCAAACAGTCTGTCTATAGTATTACCAGAAAGTCACTAATATATTAACATATCCTTCCAGAGAAATAGTAACTAATAAGAGGATGTTAAAATTACCCTTCCTTAAATCACATGGGAATGGCTTAAGCCTAAAATACAGCTAAATGTATAAAATTAACTTAATTACAATACATTATTGTTTTCTTTTTCCTCTCCACTAAAATTGCACAGAAATTAAGGTACATTCAATTCACCATCTAATTACAAGCACTACAACCCAACCTGGAGCATGAAAACTCACACTCTATGCATCTAGAAAAAAATATCAAAACCATGTTTTATAAAAGACCATGGCTTATATTGGATGTAACAGAGGCATCATGAGCAGAAGAATGCACAAAGAGCACTGAAATAAAATATTTCTGATAGAAAGCCATCACTGAGTCATAAGTTCAGGCTACATACCTGATTTCTTTATTGATTGCATCTAGCTGCTCCTGAAGCATCATGGCCAAAGTCTGAGCATCGGAATGGCCACTTGGTGACAGGAGGTCCATGGAGCTGAAAAGTGTTTCTCTATCATCATCATCAATGTCAGACATTTCAGTGTCACTTTCAAATGGGTGACTGCTCAACACGCCTATTTGCTGGGTCCTGTTCCACTCGTGATCTCCAAGTGATTTTACCTGAGCAGGAATTAGGAGGTACATGGCTTATTTCAGAGAAAACTGCAAAGCTGAACTTCTACAAAATGGGAAAGGAAAGCAACTAGCACTTAAGAATACTTATCCAGTGATTAATTTTCCATTAATACTTGTAATACTACTGCAGATGATGCAAAATATTTTCACATAGTTTCTAATGATGTATAAAATTAGTATCAGGAGAATTTACAAAAAAAGATATCCAGAGACAACAGCTAGTCAAGTATACTTGACCCTTATGTCTGAACTTCAACCTTTTCTGCTTTTATTTTAGTACAACAGTGCTTTTCTCTGAGCATGTATAGAAGACTTTGCTGTTTGAGTTGGGTTTTCATGTTTGGTGCCTGTTGGTTTGGGTTTTATTTGTTGATGGGTTTGTTGTTTGGTTTTGGTTTGATTTGGAGGGTGGGTTGTTTTGGTTTTTTTTGGAGGGAGGGGGACTGTTAGTACATGTTAGTACAGGGGGGTTGTGGAGTCTCCATCTCTGGAGACACTTAAGACCCGCCTGGATCTGTTCCTGGGAGACTTGGTCTAGAAGATCCTGCTCAGGCAGGGGGGTTGGACTAGATGATCTTCTAGGTCCCTTCCAGCCTCTCATTTCTGTGATTCTGTGATTCTGTGATACATCTGTTTGCTTTTTCCTGGGTAAGCTTAACAGCCTGAAATACATCCTCTCATCAGGGAATATATGGGAAGAAATTGGGGATTAACCTTTGGTTCATCCCTTCGTACTCCCATTCGGCCTCTCCTAGGTCGCCTGATCACTTTAGTTGAGCGATAGTCGGACTGGGAGTCAACCAGAGAGCCCACAGAGTACCTCAGTTCTGCTGATGTGTCAAGGTGAGGCCTGTAAAAGAATCACAGAAGTAGACAGAGTAATGGCAGTAGCAACAACAACCCAATGACCTTCAGTCTAGGAACACAAATATCTTCTTTCTTCAACGAATTATTATGTACCACAGAATAAATGACAACGACACGTCACTAAATATAACTGAAAAGTAAACATTTGAAATTCGAATACAAAAAATATAAAGGAAGAAACCAGACAAATAAAACCTTTGATTTTTCATGAAGGACTTGCATAGTAAAACTTACTATCTAAAACATTAAAGGAAACTTTTGTTAATGTTACCTTGACAAGGTGGGTTCAATTAAAGAACCAGCCCTCAGTTTCATTTGATCAAGTTCAGATCTCAATTTCTCAATTTCTTCAGCAAGTCTTTCCTGGAAATGAGAATAGTAAGATACACTTATTTGTGATACAAAATACATTTACTTATACTTTGAGATATTGCTCTCATAAAGCTGCACTCCAGTATGAGGGTTGCTGGTAAAAAATGACAGTGTGCCATAAATATTGGAATTTTGGAACCAGCTAAGAAAAAAGAATATTGACAACATCAACCAGGGAAAATGGCACTGTTCTGAATGTACAAATAATTTGCATCTACACATAAAATGAAATGAAAGAATTTTAAAGAAATTAAGCCAACATGGGGTGAACATTTAGAAATTATTAATATCTACTGTCATATTCACCTATCAGAAATTGTTTCAACAGCTTCTTCAAAGTGGAGCAAATAAACACTTCAAAGGGGGAACTTAGAAGCACTGGAGGCAGATGTATGTGGTTGTGTGTGAAAAGAACTCATCTGCAATTGCCTAGAGCAGTAGAGGAGGTGTTCTATTTATTTCACTTCTCACATTTAAGCAAGAATCAATAAATATAATCAAACTACCTTTGCAAAAATATTTTTATAGACATACAGATTTCTGTATCAGGTTTTTTATCTTTGTAGTAGTAACATGCAAGTCAAGCCAGAAAACAGACTGAAAAAGAATTTGCCACTCTATTCACTTCCACACTATTAAAACAATAGTTACATTGGAGATAACATTGGAAGAATACCTTATTTACACAGACAAAATTTATATCCATAATTCAGGTTTAGATTCTCTGGTAGCAAAATGATAGAAACTTTTCAATTGACAGAGCTTCAGAAATGTCCTTTTCACCATCTAACGATGGTGGATCATGATCCTGATTTTGTAATAGTTGAATCACCTTCACTGTGGTAATACAGTACATAAATTTTATTTAAAGCACTGCAATCTCCTTTTTTTGAACTTTAATCTTGCTGCTTTTCTACAAGGCTATCTGATAATAATGAAAATAATTTATTTGAACAGATACTCATTGTGTTATTTTACTCAAACTTCTTGATTTTGGATGTGTGATAATTACATCAGTAATGAATGGAGCTTTGTTTCTTGTATTCTATACAATTTCTTTTTAAACGGATTTGATGCATTACAAAAACACTGCTATGAATCTGAAGGCAGATACATTTGTGCATCCTACTGTGCTCAAGGCAATTGCAACTTCAAAACAAAATCCTAACATTCGGGATTGGAAAAACTATATAATTAATTTGACTGATTCACAAAAACAGTATCAGGGGTTAATTTGCAATGAACTAAGAAAGGCCACTTACAGCTATATTTAGCATAATGCCACTGCACTTGTTAAGAAGCATTGCATCACATCAAGGAAATTACATTCTTCACTATGAAAGTGTAAGCAGTTATGCACATACCCTATTAAAGAAGAATTTGGTAGAATTAAATCTGATAGAACAAAAATTCTAGAGCCAGTGAAATCAATATGAATTTTAGTATTGACTTCCTGAGGCTAGGCACTCAACCATGAATTTAGCTCAGAACAATAGAGACCCTCAAAGGTCAGTTATGGCATGTGGGTGATTAAAGGAATCATGGATGCCAGGAAGATTTTACATGATAGTTGGATAATTAATATGCTATATACATATTTTCAAATAATCAATCTATAACTTCAGGAAAAAACAGATAAACATCTGAGTATTTTATACTACCTTGTCATGTAAAGACTCTTCCAGATTTTTCCTGAAACTTTCAGATTCTTGAATCAAAACATTCTAGAAATGAGGAAGAAATGAGAGATTTATTAAATCTCAGATACCATCGTAGACATGTAGCTTCCAGATACAAGTTGGTAAAGTCAAGATTCATTGGATTTTAAAATTAAAAACCTTTACTGCTTCAGTCTGAGTATATATTAAATTTTAAACACTTAAAAATAATCCAAACACATAGGACCGTATTTTTTCAAGAACAGCAAAAACTTTGCATCTTTCTTGAGCTGAGCAACTGTCACAGCTATTTCTCCCAGATTTTTCTTTTGGTGGGTCTATTTTTTGCTTCATAAGGCACTTTGTTTCAATGATATAAACCACAAGTATATCCTCTGAGAGTCTATTTTGAAAGACACTGAAAGATTTCCCTCAGAACAAACTGAAGGTGAACTAGTAGAAGAGTAAGGGATTAAGAAGGGTCATGGGATTTAAATTTTGCAGGCCCACTGTGTCTCATATCCTGGAAAACCTGTAAATAACATTCCTTGTCCAAGGGTATATATGCTTCTTCTCCTGTGGTGACAGCATTTTACTCTTCCCAGGGGAAGTGAGGTAAAATCAGCAGGTTAAAGTACAGGAATGACAGTACATCTGAAATATTCTTCAGTTCTTGTTCCCTTTCACTGCCTCATACCATATCATGCATGGGTCCTTTATAAGTTCTTCATCAGACTCCTGTTATGGACTCATAATATTCAGCAATTCCAGGTCACAGTAGTCCTGGAAAGCACACTCATGAATTAAGTCAGATGTGTATAAAGGGCAATATTTGTGGTAATATTTCTGACTAAAAAATCAGCATGAGGTCTTCATCCTTACAAAAGCAGAACATGTTTCATACAGCAGAATCTTTATGAAGCTGAACTTTATACTGCTCTTTGCACTGTACCTTTTCTTCAAGTGCTGCCATCCTCTCTTTTAAGTGTAACTGCAGACGCTCATTGGATTCTGTCAAAAGTCTGTCTACAGTATCTGATAATCTTTTGTTGTGCTCCTCATTCATTTTTTCTCTTTGCCTTGCCTTTAATGTAGAATAGAGAGACAGATTGGCAGGGTCCAAAATTAACCAGTAAAGACATCATTAAGAAAACATGGTAAGTGTAGCCATTTAAAGGAATTCCACAGCAAATGTAATTACAGTTACTAATTAATGCACATTCAGTTTTCTATCAGCAGAACACTTTGAACACTACAACTAGATGTAAACCAGTATATTAAGGTGCTTAAGTAAAGTGGGAAGATGCTGCCATCACTTCTATAAATAAAACATTTACCAGTAGACAGATCTGTGTGCTGGAGTGCATAATGTAGTGCTATATGGACAAATTAAGAGAAGAAAAGTGCATAGAAGGTATCTGCAATACACATACTCTTTGGAGTTCCTGATTCTTCTCTTCAAGTTGAGCTTCTAAGTGTCTCATACGCTCCTCAATGTTTCCATGTCTTTCTTCTGCCTGTAAAAAAATAGAAGGAATCTTTCTATAATTTACAAGTTTTCATAAGTTTTTATCTCAGTAAAGTTTAAACAAAACATAAAGCAAGCTACTACTAACTGCAAACTTAGTTTTCCAAAAAAGAAACTTTATTTAAACAGGCAGCTGAACAGCATTGCTTGAAATGTGTCAGCTACAAGGCCTGTTACATCCAAGCATCAGCAAAACATTGGATTTTTTATGAGCAATGAAATCAGCCAAATGTAACATGCAGACTGTGCATGGTTTGAACACAAACCTGCCATCGTAAAATCGTAAGCTCCTGAAGCACTGAACTGCACGATGGTTGATTATCAATAAAAAAATTTAAAAGAAAGTTAAAGAAAATAAAAACATATTGGATGAGTTCTATTTAGCAATAGAAAGTAAAGTCCAGTAGGACTACCTTCCTACGTATGGAGATCATTTCTTGTAGTTTAGCTTCCATAACATATTGATAATCATCAGATGAGGTAGAAGAGGTTGGATCAGACTAACAAGTCAAGGAAAAGGAGAGGGACAAAATTGAAAAATCAGAACTAAAGACACTGACACTGAACAGAACACAACACAGAATGCTTAAAAGAAAAGTGTGACTGAAAACTGAATACTTTTAACTGACAGATTTTTACATGGAATAAACTACACTGGTACTTGGTGAATATGATGCAGTTGATGTGGAGAAACTGAAAATGATGGAATGCTAAAAAAAGCTATCAACCTACACATGAAGGTTCAAGGTTAGTGATGGCTGGCTGATGACATATTACTACAGAGTGGATTCAAAGCAACACTGTCTAATCTAATGTTTTATTTTGAACTATGGCAAACTAAACACCAGAACAGGACTCTGTGAGGCCAATGTCAGAAAGTCCTTTATAATTCTTCTGCAATTTTCTAGGAATGAAAACAATGCATAAACACTAAATTAATGGACCAGTCAGTTCCAGAACTGTGCAATGTTATGATACATTCCCTAATTTCTAGAAAACAGACAGAACATTAAGAGAGACAATACTCAAGCTTTAGTATTCCATTTTTGAATACACTACATAATCCCTTTCATCCAAGTAAACAATATCATTTTCATCCCTTTGAAAGGATCCACCCTGGTGGATCTCTTTGGAAGATCAAGGTCATCAGATAAAAGAACCTATAAATAAAAATTCATTAATAGGAATGAAAAGTCATTACTGAGTATATAAATGGTAATCCATCTGAAGATTCATTACTATTTCTGACAGAAGTTGACCTTAATTAGGTCATTTGGTGCGAAACATGAATATTCATGTTATTGTCACATCAAACAAGTCTATGTTATCACTCAAAAAGAAAAAAAATTCTTCAAGAGAGGAAAAAGCTGTAGTGGATTTGTTGCTATGGAAACAGGACTGTGCATAAGGCATATAGACATCATACAGATGAATTGGAGTTGTGAGCTCATGCTTGTCAAATGCTATTTCACTCTCAGATTTATCCACTCAAAAAGAGATCTTGAACTCTATCTTTAGATGAGCAAGCTTTAATATGTACAAGAAATACTAATTTTGCAACTGTATTTTTTTTAGTGAGACAGTTTTTCATACTGCTGTCTACTAATGATTTATCAGAATAATTAGGGATGCTGAACTAGTTCCAGATGCACATCATAGCTTAAAATTACCCATAACTTAAGCTCAGTAGTATTATCAGGACCAAACAATCAGACAGAAAACAAGCCTGTGTTGTAGAGATTTATAAACATGAACCACAGCTTTTGGTAAGAAGACATCCCTATGAGAAAGTCCTGACTTGTATAAATACAAGAATAATGCTTCACTTTGAAGATCACTGCTATTCTTTTCAGAGTAAGTATAGTCATAAAACTCACATTCTTGCAAAATTTAACAGTCACTACACTTTGTAACTAAGCTCAATTCAAAAGTGCAATTATTGTTTCTGATCATGAAACAGATGTATTGTGATGTATTTGAACTTATTCCTTATCTAAAACTATTTTATCTTTTTGTTATGACTTGGATCAGAGACAATCACTTTATAATGATTTTAAATCTTTTTTTGTTTTACATATTAGCTTGTTCCAGCACAAGCACGAATGCACTGCTTCCTCTCCCAAATGAATAAACATAAAAATGGGGTTGAAAATGTTATGTCCCTGTGATTGCAGAAAAACAGATCATGCTATCCCTTCCACAAAGTGACAAAGCTTTATGATCCTCTGTAGAAAATATACTTTTCTCCTTTTTGAGTCCTTGTTGTACTACTGGTTCAAAGCCTTCCCTTAATGTGTCTCCAAGGGTCAGGAGAATATTTGAAATAATCAAAACTCCAAGCTGAAGATGTAGAAGGCAGAAGTAATTCTACCTCTTTTTCAAACCATTTTCATTGAGGGATACATAAAACCCACTGGGGTTATCCTACAAAATTAAACTACTTAGAAGCTTCTATTAGCTGACTGCAAACTTTAAAAGCAAGTTACTTAATCTTCACTGCTTCTATACACTTAATTGCAGTTTAATGCAAACTATGAGGATAACCAAGCCAATACTTCTAGGTTCAAAGGGAGTCTCATTTAAGTCTTTTGAAATGTGGTGCTGCTCTCATGACCTGTCCTTGAGAAGCCAGTCTAGCTAGTTAAATAGTTTACATTTATTTTTAAAAAATAAATAAAATTAAGTTCAAAACACATCTTATTCCTCAGCAGGAAACAGTCTTTTCAATTAATAAATAATTGTGGTATTAGGCCTAAAAATTATTTGGAAGGTGGAATAGAATTATTGATATAATCATGCATGTTATCTGAGCTCTTATATAGAAAGCATTCTTGAAAGAACAAAATGTTCTCAAGATTCTTACAGCTAGCTAATTCTGTTATTTCAATACTTCCTACTGCTTTAATAATTCAGGAAGACACATGTTTAGGATATACATAAAACTTTTTGCATAATACTTTTCTGATATTTCACTAAGAACATTAAAACGTTGAATGGTGCACCCTTGTTAAAAAAAATCTTCCTGAATGTTGCTGAGAAAACCCATACTTCCTTTTCCAGCATAAAAGAAACAGAGCTGATCTCCAAATTATTCTCCCTTCACATCTATTTGGTAGGATAGAGACTAAAAATAATCAAAAATCAATATACCTTACAATCAAAATAAATACTCCTAACTCTCAAAATGTATTTTAATATTTCATGTTTCCTTTATCTGTGTGCATTTCATTTGTTTGTTCCTAAAATGTTACTTTGCATCACTCTAAAAGAACCCAATCATATAACTGAGACATTAAACAATCACGCTCAACTAGTCACGTACACATAGCAGAATTTTAGATACACCTGAGACAGAAATTGGATTTCTTTGCTTAGAAAGTTTTTAATTAGATTAACTCATAAGTGGAATTTGAGTTTGCTACCTGTTTAGCAGACCATACCATTCTTCTTTTTAGTATATGACTTGAATGCCTCTTCAGTAGTACTCTGTAGAGGAGGATTAGTTAAGATGCATGGTGCAGTATTCAGCAACTGGCATTTAAAGTATTTAGTCAGCACATTCAGTTATAAATAGATCTGTGAAACTGTGCAACTTGGACTGGATTAAAAATATATGGACAAAACCTAACAATGTCTGACTCATCTGAGATACCAGCATGAGTCTTAATGCTCACTTTGAATGCTATAGGCTATGAAATAGCAAAGAAGTAGCCAGTATGAGCCAGTAACAGACACAGAAATTTTACTTTTAGGGAATACCAAAGAAGCTTGGATTATTGCTCTCTAACCCTGTTAAAACTCTGCTGCTGCTCCTGCTGCTAATGTGCCCACAAAAAAAAAATGTTGCTTTCACATCATCTGTTACTGTTGGCACTGCACATTTTCTAGGTCTGTGCATCTTAGTTGAAAAAAGAAAAATAAATCCAATTTCAGAAGTGGAAAGTACCTGCTGTACAATACAGGTGCTATTACTTCTTTTCCTCAGTCTAAGCTGCAGGAACAAATCTAAGCTTTTCTAATGGTACAAGCCAATTTCTACACTTTTGAAACCTCAACTTTGGAACACCTGCTGTCTCTAGATTTTCTACTGGCTTCTCATGGTACACATTCCTTTGGCTATCTTTTGAATTAGTTTCTATTTCTATTCAAGAAGAAAGAATGCATTATTGCATTGAGATATGCAACTGAAGGTGAAAATAGGTGATCACGGTGACTGAGTAACAACAGCTCCAAAGTTATCAGCTACTTGTTCACATCCTCACTTCTAAACTGTTTCAAATGTGACAAAATATGTTGTTTTAAATCACTTTTTATGAAGCCCAATCTTTCAGTAACTAGATATCCACACACTCTTGCCCCTCCTTTATTTTAGTTTAGTAGTAACTCCTTCCACTTAGTTCTGTCAAACTTCTTTCTTTCATTTCTTCCTCCTATCAAGAACAAATCTTCTGTGTAAAGGGAAACCCAAGAGGGGCTGTTTGAGAAGTGAGTTACATGTTGTAAACATGGAGTTTTCATAGGCTTTTTTTTTTCTCCCCAGAAGAAGCTTTATCACCTCCTCCAGAGAACAGATCTTCTCTGTCTCCCTTGTTCTCAAGAGAGGTTTCTGTCTCAACCACATAACTTCTTGCAAGAGAAGAAGAATTCTTTCCTCACTTTGCATACTTTCTACTTCAGACCACGTCCTTTCACTTTCTTAGAACTTATTCCCTACTTAATGCAAACCAGATCCCCACACTGTCACAAAACAAGCACTGTGTCCTGTGGCATATTGAAAGCCCCTTTCCCTACAGTGCCCTACTTGCCTCCAACTTCCAAGTAATTTCTTATGATCTTTAAAATGAACACAAGGTGTTACTACTCTAAATGTGGTGTACTATGATGATGGTTTTCTGTATCTCAGTGCTTCTCTAATGCAGCTAAAAAGCACCACTGATATTTCTGGTGACCTGCATATAGGAATGATGGAATAAAATGCAGACTTCTGTCTTGTGATCACAGAAGTGATGTGGTACCTCTGCTGCACAAGAACCCAAGGGGTAAAGTGACCGCTAGTGAGAGTGAGTGAATAGAAGTAGGTGAATGTTGATTGTCTCCATTACACCTCTCCTTGAATACGTGGAAGAAGAAGCTGTGTTTGACAGACTAACCAATCTGAAGATTCTGGATGCTTCAGTGTCTGTCCTTTCTGAGGAAAATAAATATCTTAACAGAATAAAGAAAGGTTAATATTGGAGGGAGGCTCTTTCTCCTACCAACTGCCTCTTCTCAAGGGCAGGCAAAGAGATCAATGCTGTGAGAGGGAGTTACAAGGTGGCTGAATGAGTCAAGGCAATCTAAAACTTGGGATGCATGCTGGGAGGTGTGCTGCTCTTCATGACCAGACAGATACCAGTGTGACAGCCAGGCAGGACAGCACAGTACATGGGATCATGCTGTTCCAGGTTAGTCTGCCACAGGCTGGCTAACCCTTCAGTTGCTCACCCAATGGGCAGTACACAGTGAAAATAAAGCCAAAGAAAAGTTCAAATGATTCAGGTAAATTTATGGGTACTTATCTGAATTCATGGTATAGTCCAAACTTTTGGAAGTTCACTCCTTATGAACTAGTTTGGGCATGGAAAAGTAGCAAAAGACATTCACTAGCCCATATATATATATATAAAAAAAAGATAAAACTTGTTTTAAAAACTGACACCACAGAAAGATTGTATTCTACATCCTTCTCCTGCAGAATCCCCACCCAGTTTTATTCTGTGGAAGAGGATAATAAATTGACTGCAGAATTGTAACATGCATATTTTAAACTTGAGAGGGGTGTGGGAGAGGGAAATATCACATACAAATCCAGAACATGTTTGTTCTGGTTTAGCTCCACATGTAAATAATTTATACTGTATTTTACCCACAGCAGTCATGGTTCCCAGTTACCTCATACTACTTCGCTTTAAGAAACACATAAAATGTATTAGGCTTAACTCACCTCTTTCACATGATTGCAACCCCATTAATCTCAGAGAAGCCACTTTCAATGAGGTAGTACAAAGGAAAGGAGAATCAGGATTGACTTTTTTTGCAGTGCAGAAAGATTACCTGATTCAGGGGGCTTATCTTAGCACACACAGCCATGCAGTGACCACAGCTTAGGTAGGCAGACTGAAGGTATTTTTGCTGGCACAAAGCTCAACAAATGAGAAATTAACTAAGCATTATTCATCCCCTTAGGTAGGTCTTTCATTGAATAGCTAGTGTGGTAGCACTATACCAGCTAGCTCATTTAAACCTACTTCAGATAGCTGCAGTGGCTACAGCATCATCCTGGCTTCCAAGTTCCATTTATGTGATCCATGAACCATACTGGACTCTAAGTATGAATACTTAGTATGCTTAATAATCATACTAAGCTCTACAGTTTGCATCATACACAAAACACAGACTTATTTGGCTTATTGGCAAAATTCTGATGTTTTCATGTCATGTATTCCAAGAAGACATAGCTTTTAATAAAATTATTTTCTTCAGCTTTTCATGTAATCACAGAAAAAAGAACAAAACTGGCATTACATTCTAATAAAGTTTTTCATTTCCCACCTGGCACAAACTTTGATGAAGTGCATCAAAGTGAAATGGGGTGGTGTGTCTGCTCTGTTCACAGCTCTCTAACCACATCCCATGAAATAATGTAAGAAGACAAACAGAGATGCACATTGTAGCTTTATGGGCATGGTAACAACAGGATCTCATGGAAGTCCTCGAGTGCTCTGCATGGTTGAAATGGGATTTCTTCTTACAATATCTGTCATTAATATATGTTCAAGGAAAAATGCAGTTGCAAGAAAAGACATGCTTGAGACTGCAAAATACTTACTGGTGCCTAATTGCTGGAGAAATTATTCAGGAAAAATCCTCTTAAAATAGAAAAGAGTATTTTAAAGCTACTGAGGGCATTAGAATATGTGATTATTTGTTGAATCAGGAACAACTGGAAAAACAATGTTAAAATAACAAGGGATTGCTCTTATGTGCACCTGAGTTTTTATTTAAACAAAATTGTATTTGTTTTGTATTTAATGTGGCTCTGATTTTGCTGATTCTTCTCCCCACCCCCACCCCCATATTCAGTCCCTCTTTCAGATTCCCACCCATTCATACAAACCTAAAGTGGACAGCACAGAATCTTGATTACAGAATAATGACCTTGCCTTAATAAAATAAAAAATCCAAACAAACACAGAAACAACCACTCAAATTCCCCCCCAAACTTCTCTTTCCTTCTACTTAACTAAATTACTTTTAAAATCAGAATTTATTAATGAGCTGCTCAGCACTTAAGGCTTCACTTGGAAAAACATGAGAATTAGAGAAAAAAAAATCCCTCAAATTTTAAAATAGCTAGGCATGTAAATACCTAGAAATATTCCTTGGCAAAAGGGAAAGGAAAGAAATAAATAAGAGTGGTATGTAATACAATCTCTTAAGTGTATTTTTCTTTCAGATTTTAAGAGACTAAGATTAAATAGATATCATTATATGAAGCTGATGATACACAGGCTATAGTATTAACTACACATATACCTGAAAGTAGAGGCAAATATGAAAACCACACTATTGGGGTTTTTCTTGGTTTTTTTTTGTCTTATGTTTCTGCAAGAATGTTGCCATATGATAAAATCATTAGAATTTGAAGTCCTCTCAGGAGGATTATGCTGATATATGAGACAAAAAATAATTCAAAACACTTGTATATATGTACTACAAGTCGTCTTCATTTGTGTTTTACAAATGACCCAGGTGCCACTAAGATTTTATTTGATAGCACTTACTATGAAAATAATTGTTGTTTCATATACATAATTTATGAAAACATCCAGAAGAACTAAGTGTAGGTAGGGGATACCTTCCCACCATTCTCCCCTTAGATTAGGGACTCTTACACAGTAAAATTAATCTTCCTAGGGTAATATTCACATGTATTGGAAATTTGTGGCTCCTTTGCAAATCTAGTCTAGGCTAATTTACAGATCTCTACTTCTCCTGTTACTGAAATGCTAAGAATTACAAACACAGCACTGAGACAAATCCTTGTTAAAACTGTGGCACTTATCAGGAAACATTTTCTTCTTTTGAATCAGCTTGATATGACTTTTGTTTTGTCCTTGAAGTGAGGAATCAGAATGCAAATCAACGTTAAACAAAGGGGCTTCTGGAGTGAACCTATTTCTCAGGGCAGTACCTTAGTCAGAGCTGCAATCCTCTGAGCTAGTTCAGCCTCCACTTCAGGCAAGGTTTCAGCCTTCCTCATTGTCTGCTGTAGCTTCTGCTCAGCCAGCTCTAGTCGCTCCTGCAGCTGCCTGTTTTTGTCTTCCAACTGAAAGTCAAAGATAAATAGATAGGTATAAAAATATAATCAGAATTAAGATTTTCCTTCATTTTCTTAGATATTGGGGAAGTGATCAAAATTCATTACTTAGGCTTAGGCACTCCACAGTTCCTCTGATGAATGTGTTGTTTAGGTCAACAAAAAAAGAAAGTATAGGTGCCAGTAAAATACTAATTTCCAAATGGAAATGGAGCCCATCTCATAGAAAAGTTTATATATGATCTAAAATGGGAAACAAGAACAATTCCACAAAGATAGAATTACCAGCAAAGTTTCTGAGCAGATTGCCAAACACAATTTTCTGATTATGGAATGTTAAAATTGCCATTTAATTCATGATCATAACCTGGTTACGATTTGCTTAAGGTTGGAGTGACACTAAGTTCAATGGGAACCTAAAATTAAGTCTCATTTTACAAAGGTGAAATTGATTTCTCTGTGAAAACCACTAAAGATAAAGAGAAGGACTTTTAACAACTGCAATATTTTCTGGCCTTTTGAGATGCACCACATGATTAAGAATTTTTTAATGGCTTAGTAAATGTTTCCTGCTGTCCTGTTTATTCCAGATAATAGAATGCATAATGAAAAAGGAGTGTGCTTTTAGATTACTTTTTAAACTTTCAAAAGCATGACAAGGTAGGCTTTTCACATCACAATGCTACAAATCAACTTTAAGTTTGCCCATGTATATTCTAAGCCTAGTTCTATTGATCACTGCTTTGAGAGGATAGTTCTCTGTAGCTATTACCATGACTTATGGTGCAGCCATAAAAAAACTCAGATGCAGGTACCTTACTTTTCCATTGTTGTGTGGTGGTTTTTTTCACAACAGTTGAAGATACCTCTTAAAATAGTCAAAGGAAGCTGGCAGAAGCTGGACAGTTTGAGTTCAGATGCTTTAACTTCCTGAAGTGGTAGTCATGTACATATATACACAGACATACAGAGAGATGTGTGCACGTGTGTATAAATATATCTGCATACAATCATAGAATCAGAGATTATCAGATCATACAGCTTTATTTCCCACCTATCATTTTTTTATTTAAAGACACGATAGATGACAAATAAAAGAAAGAAATCTGACACTGAGTCTGAGGAGCAATTTAATGTTTTACAGCTGGAATTATAGTGATTTCATTTTAGCTTTCAGGCCACATGGAATTCTTCAAAATTACAAACCATATTTTTGTTCACTCTACACTTCAACTTTTGGAATCACTGTGGAAAGAAATTACCATGAAAGAAAGCTGCAGAATCATGTTATACACTTTCAAAACATACTTCTTTTACTTACACACTACTGCTATGTGAAATCATTAGAGCATATAGCATGCAATTTTTTAAAGTTTCCTGCAGAAGGGAATTTCTTTTGCATATACCATGTTTTAAAGTTGTGTGTGTTTTAGGGTTTTGTTGGTTTTGGTTTGTTTTGGTGGTTTGTTTGTTTGGGTTGTTTTTTTTTGGGGGGGGGGGGGGGGGGGTGTGGGTAGCATTGAGTGGATCATCTG
>JANHGL010020600.1:55468-83144 GCA_024611195.1 Ceyx melanurus | reverse complement strand
TGTAAATTAATAAATAAAGGCTTCTTGGCATCTACGTGAAGAAAGTTGTCTCTTCTCACTCTTTCTCCTCCTCTGGCTACCACCAGATAAGCAACAAGTTGATCTACTAGCATGTTTCTCTATCAAAAGCATTTCATGGTTTATGCTGGATTGAAACCTCCAAGACTTTCCAGGTACTAAATTCTGCCAGCCACCAACACCTTCCATTACAACTGATAACAGATCTAATTACCCCCAAAATGGGTGAAATTATGTCTTAAGTTTCCTCTCCCTAAGAGTTAAAAAAAAAGAACCAATCATTACATTGATCTCTTTTACAGATGGACCAAACCACCAGGTCTTTATCAAGTACTCTAATATTCATGCTGAGAGACTTCTGCTAGTAACATACAACTTCATATTCTCAATACATATGCAGTGGCTCAGAGCTGAATGCTCAAACTGAGATACAAACAGGGGCTCTCACCCACCTCCTCCCTGAAGTAGCCAAAGATTTGCTTTCATTCTCTTTCTACTGCTTTTATTTTACCCCTTCAGAAAAACAACCATAAGTAGTAGTGGAGGGCTGGATCTTAGATCATAGACATAAAAAGACAGACTAGACCATCTTTCTGACAAGTGAGAATAAAGTGCCTTAATAAGAAATTAATCATATATTAAGGCTTTCTCACTTGGACAAAATGTCATGGCTTAACACTTTACAAAAAAACAAACAACAAAACCAAAACCAACAATAATTTAAAAGTTTCTAAGAAGCCAGGACATGCACTGATTTAATGTTAAATTTTGAATGATCAGAATTTTATGAATTCAAGTCTCAGGTATATTATTTTTCTCGTATTTTTAGTATATTCCTGCTCTGACCTTCCTCCCTCCACAGACTGATTACTTTTAGTTTACAAAGATATTTACATAATGTTTTTAACTTGATCATAGTCATCTGAGCAAACAAGTAGGAAGGTTATTAAATGATAAAGCTCTAATTTCTGTAACTTTCAGTTACTGAAACAAGATTATTTGAATGCCACAGGGAAACCACAATACAACATTTGGGAAATACTGTGTAGAACATTTAAGCATTTTGGGGAAATGCATCAAATTTCTCTGGATATGCCAGAGTCCTTACAAGCTTCTTTTATCTTAGAAACTTCAGCAGACATTAAGTCTACTTCAGAGGACACGTCCGGAGGAAACATAAGGCAGATCTCATGGGATACTCCAGGTTTAGATGAAGTTCTAATATTAGAAAAACAGTGATAATGAGACATGACAAATCAGGGAAGAAGATTCAGTTTCAGAATTTTGCAATCTGATGGAAAACATAGAAGGTGACTACCAAAACAGGGAAATTTGCAGTGGTACTGCAGTGTAAGCAAGAGTACATTAAACCTGTATTCAGACATAACTATCATCTACCGACCAAAAGAGGCACTAGAAAAATAACAGTAAAAGAGAGGAAGGGTTAATATCAGACCTCTTTGCATATGCCATTTATTCACATTGAGCATCTTAGCGTTTTTTTCTGCCACATTCTCATATTCTGGAAAGCCCCTTGACAGGAGAAACCAAATCAAATTAAACCCTCTTCAATCTATACATTAAATCTGCTAACCTCACTCACTGACAGCAATTATAGTTTATGATGGTAGAATCTCTGAAACATCCCCTCCCAGTAGGCAACTTTGGAGGGAACTTTTAAAGTTGTTCTGAAATGCTGGGAGAGTTTGGTGACAGCTGCTTCTTTTTTCCTATTGATATGTCAACTTTTTGTTCCTCAGATAGCTTGTTCTCATAAGACAAGACAAATCCACAGAGCTCTTTTCCCAAAAGTTTCCATATACAACTTAACCCCTTAGAGCTTCCACAACTTCTGGTCCTCAGAGTACCATCACCACCATCACACTGAAGTGCTGCATCTCCCACTCCAGTGAACTCCTTGGGGAATTTCAGTGACCCAGAACTACACGTTGGTCCTGAAGATGAGCCCACAGACACATGAAGGAACATTTCTCCAATAACCCCTTCCTACAGGAATGACCAGGGTACCACTATCTCCTAACACCAGTTGTCCCATGCACACATGGGAAGACTCTCAAGGAACTTGTCTTACCTTGAGTGACAAGAGCTCCTCTGATGAACTTAATTTGCACCAAAAATATATTAATAATTTTGTACACTAAAAAGCAAATTATTTCTGCTCAAAATTAAATAGATACTGTCGTGTCTTTGGAAAAAAGCTACAGAAACCATAGTCTGGAAACAAAGAAAGTTAATGTTAATAAAGGCTGATAGATAAATAACACAGTAAGTGACCTGTTTAAACTCCAAGTGGCCACATCAACATTGCTGTTATATATTTTTATATGTCTGAGATTTGAAAAAAAAAAATAAATTATTAGTGCAGCAACTTATCATTACTATAAAAGCCTGCTAAAAACACTTTTGTGCTCACACAACAACATAATCTCTCTTCAGAGGAGTAGTACCTGTAACTTACTACTGGGCATGATGACTGTTCAAATAGAACAGCTCAACTGAAAAAAAAATAATATTGAAAAAGCACAGCTTCAATCTGTTCTGTGTTATGAAGGGACCTTTACATAATGAGGGCATCAGCGACTTCCCTCAAGTCCTGCAAAGACCTAATGACGTTAATAGGGGGGAGGAAAAAAAAATAATAAATTAAAAACAAAGAAAAAAGGCAGCCTTCCTAGTTATGTCAAAGTGATGAACACAGGATCTTTCCTGTTCTCTTACAGATGCTTTTGATATTTTGTGGGGTAAAGAAACCCAATCCCAGATGTCCTTTCATTAGTTTGCATTTATTGCATGTCTGGACTCACACTGTAGGAGGCTGATACTCTCTGCACAACCCCCAGGGTCATGACAGAATAAACTCTCCACAGCTGCAAGGCACCATGCTGTCAAATGACCCATTGCTGGACACAGAAAACAAAAGTAACTTCAATGGCAAGAACTGATGGGGATCTTATGTACTTGATGTTACAGCACTGCTGCATACAACATGGATTATAATGTGGAACATAAAAAGGAACAGGATTCAACATCAGGAAGTTCCTTCCCGTCCTATGTCCCTGTGCAACCAAGTACAGTTCACACATAGAGCACTGTATGCTTGCTTATTGGCTACTCTGGGCTGAACTTACTGCATCTGTGACCAGTCCTTGATAATTCTGCTGTTCTGCATTTCCAGGTTTCTTTTGTGAGAACCTCTTGCTCCCTATTATTTCAGGGCCTCCATTATATCTCCTTATCCCATGTCAACAGTCCTAAATGGTTCCCTTACTAATCTTTGCCATTACTTTCTTTCCCTCCCATTGTTTTCTCTGCCCTGGAATTAATTTCCTGTGTAAACATGAAGAGGGACAAGAAGTGACATCACTGAATTACAGAAGAGATGAGGTTGGAAGGGACTTGTGGAGGTCATCTTAGCCAACCCCTGTACTTAAGCAGAGCCACCTAGATCCAGTTGCTCAGGACCTCATCCAGATGGCTTTTGAACATCTCAAAGTATGGGGATACCACAGCCTCTCTCAAGAACCTGTTCATGTGCTTGGTTACCCTCACATGGTAAAAGTGTTTACAGATGTTCAGATGGAGTCTCTTGTGTTTCCACTTGTGCCTGTTACCTTTTGTTCTGTCTCTGGGCATCATTGAAAAGAGCCCAGAACTGCCATATAGGAAGACAGAAGTAGGTATCTTTGGCTTGTTTTTTACCTAACAGTTAAAATCATTATTGATGTTGAGATTATAATAAATAGAGGTATGGAAATGGGATATTGTTTTCTGTCCCTTTCAATTATCTTGTGTTCTCAAAGTCAGGAGTGATCTAGCAACTCATACCTGGTACAGTACTTAGAAGGGTGGAAGTATTTATGAGTTTTCTTGTTCAATGAAAAAAAACCTGTGCAATTGTAAATAGGACCCTTGTAACTAAAGATATGGTACTGTTTGTGGGTTACTGACTTGAATTCAGGAATGAAATCTGAGCTAGTAAAATTATTGCTCCAGTCCACTTACACTCCCATAGGAAAAGTAACACAAATAATGTTCATGATCACTACTACATTGGACAAAGGAGCTGCATGTACATCTGTTCATACACATACACAACAGCAGTAACTGTGGAAGTGAAGCATGCTGTCATGCTCTTGGGACTTAATTCTCTGTAATTCACTCTATTTCTTGTCAGCAATGGATAAAAAAATTTCGCCAACACAAATCATAGGAGCTTTACAAATAGGATGATAAAACAAATAATTAAATGTTGGGTACTGGAATTCCTATCAAAGGAAAACCCTAAAGAGATACAATTAATGTTAGGTGCCACAGCTTCAGAGACTGCCTAAGGAGAGCCATTTGATTTCTGACCCTTACGCTGAGCTATCTGGAAAAATGCCAGCTGACGTGGTGTAGAGACTGCATAATGTAGACACTTGATTGTTTGGGACTTAGCACAGCCCACTTCTTTAACAAATGCTTATGATCACACACTCTTGAGATCACTTCAAATATGCTAACAACATTTGAAAGTGAAAGACCACTTGGGTGGAGACATCCACATAGAGGTGTTTTGAAGAGATTCCCCACAAAAACATCATGGCAGAGCTACCAGTCACAGCTGTGGCAGGATGCAATGCTGAAATCCAGCCACAGCACCCAGGGTTCAGCCTGCACATACCTGTCAGGGAGCCAGGCTGGCCCGAGAGCTGGTTAGCTCAGCAGTTGTGGCCATGCATTGCCTGTGATCAAAGGATCTGCTGAGTATCCATGCCACTTTGTTTGGCAACAGACAGAGAACTGACAACATGACCACACGTCAACTGCAGCTCTCTGCTGAGTGCTTCGCCTCATCATAAAATGCTGAAAACTGGCCAGACTTTTCCTGAGGTTCCCACGAGATCACCCCTTCCTCTAGTCAGTCCAGTGCTGCTAGGACACCGTGAAACAGCTGCTCTGTTCCAGCCTGAAGGGGTTCCCTCACCACTCCAAAACCCATCTGTGCAGATCTTTGCATCCTGCCTGCTGTCATCATTCCCTTAATGTAGCTCTCTGGCACACTGCACTCCTGCAGAGGGGGACTCATATCACAAAGTCACCTGTGCTTATTTTTCCACTCACTTTTAACACAAGGTTAAGTCTTCCCTAAGTTCATTAAATATGTGCAAAGTACGTGTCTCCCCACATGTTGCAGAGCTTCTTCTGTGATGCCATTCAGAGGGCCCAGAGAGAAGAATGCAGGTTAAAGGCATTGTCAGTCCATAGATGTTAAAGAAACATAGAAATAAAAATGTTTTCACAGGGGCTTGATGCTGCACAAGAAAAAAAAATAACAAAACAAAACCAAAACCAAACACCATTTCATCTTCTGTGAGTGGATGTGGGAAAGCAAATTATTTGCCCCAGTGCACCCATAACTCTCAGAAACTATATAGCTATTCAAGTAGGGTAGAGGAATCCAGATGTACAGTAACAGATGATGCCACCTCAAGGCTTGTGAGTTATGCAGGGAGAATTTTGCTTCCCCAAGGATGAAAAGTTAAGCCTGCAACAGGGATACATAACTCCAGCTATGGAAAGAAACATGATAAAGATAAGGGACAGAAACAGAGGAGAGATTTAGAGTGTTGAATTTACTGTTTTCCACAGAGAAGGATGGTGGCTGTCTGTATGCAGCAGCAACTATAGCCTCTTTTCCATAACTCCTCTCTCAGGCTCAACTTTATGGGCTCCTAAACATAGGCAAAACAGCTCAGAGGATCACAAGCTGCTTAGCTGGCCTCCAGTTGTCTGCTTTGCTGCCAGGAGTTCACCTTGCCTGTGCTGAAAACCAGCCATGAGCATTCTGCTGATATTCTGCAAAACAATAAAGCATGTGATTATAAACAGGTGCCATACTTCTAAGCAAAGAAACGGTGTCTAGAAACCTGGGGCTGGTCTCATATCTTTTCAAAGAAACCTAGTTTCTCACTAAGCAGCTGGCAGCAAAAAGTAGGAAGGACCCATTAATAACAGAAGGCTGACACTCAATCATTGTAAAGCCTCACATTGCTTGACCCTAAGAGAATACTAGGAGCAAGGACCTTCTGTCTTGCTAGGATGATGACTGTAGAAACAAGTAAGTTCACAGAGACCAGAAAGCAATGCTAAGCTTTAGTTAAGTCAGAAAAATAAATGCTAACTTCAGTTATAATGTTCTTGTTTGTAAGCATATTCCTACTGACAGGTAGTTCACATTTAAATGTACTAACATATTCACTAGCTTCATTGTGCTCAGCCAGAAATGACAGATAATCAAGGCAAAATAGGACCATTAAAAACAAGCACATACATCTGTCAAGTAACAATAAAAGACCTAGCTGCTGGAAGTTTGTGCAGCATTTGCTTTAGTTAATAGAAAAAGGGTTCTCTAAGAGCAGAGCAAGATACAATTATGATTTCGAAGTTGTATTTTTCCTTCTTCTTCCTCCCCACCTCTTCCCCTAGAGAGGCTTTAGGCAGCCAAAATTAATTACCCTCAATATGATACCTTAATTTACACAAAACCTTGACATCTTCTAGTTAATTAGGGTAAGTTGTGTGCTTTGTAGCACTCTGGAAAAAAAAACCAACAAACCATTCTAACTCATTTCCCCCATCCATTTCCCTCTGTTCATCAGGGAGGAGAGGTAAGCCAAGGATTTCATAATGTCTAGTAATTGGCTAAACAAGCCCAGAGAAACCTGGAAAATGCTTGGAATATTAAAGACACATGAAAGTTTCAAAATTAATCCATACCACTCATGGTGAACAAAGGTTTATACCACAATTCTTGTTTGTTCCAAGTAGTACTGCATTCCACAATTCCACACGATTCCAAAAAAAAAAAAAAAAGTAAAAAAAAAGTAAAAAGGAGGTGGAGAACTTAGTCCTGAATATTTCATTAAACCCAACATGAAATTTATTTTTCATAATTTCTGGCTTCATTTAAATCTTTTTGCAAGGATCTTGTTAAAGTGACAGGTGCCACTTTAAACAGAAGGTACTGAAACTTTCCCTAATAACTCATATGGGACATCTTTCAGCTGCCTACACCAACAAGATGAGATACGTTTCCTCTCAGTTCCACATTAGACCTAGCTATTATCTGGAAAGGCTGTTTGTTTCTTCTGGGAGAGAAAAAAAACAACACAGAGCAGCAGATATCTACACGTTCCTGGGTGACTTAGTCTAGGTGATCCTGCTGTGGCAGGGGGTTGGGCTAGATGATCTTCTAGGTCCCTTCCAACTCCTAACATTCTGTGATTCTGTGAAAGCCATACTCCATTGATACCCATTAGTTCAGGTTGTCCTTTAACAAAGGCAGGAGACCTGGTCTCTGCTCTTCCTGACTCTGACATGGTACTAGAAAAAAACCCCTCTAGAAAGTTGTGTTTACTTACTCTCACTGACCTGGACATCTAGTTTGTTTGGGATTTTTTTTGATGCACTTATTTATAGAAGCAATCAAGGGCAAATTTCAGATCAGCCAGGAGATTTCAGCATCTAGCCAAAAGGTGGGAAACAGAAGTCCGTATTCCTGGGGTACAATGAGAGGAACAAGGATTTGAATGTGGGCTGTCACATCTCAACTTCACATGCCAGTCTGGTTGTCACATATTTGCTTGTGTAAGCAACAGGAAGATATCTGAAACCACATACTTGCTCTGCCGGGTAAAACAGTTTCTATCGCACTAATAAGACTACTGTCTTTTGCCCCAGCCCTTGACTCTGAGGGACTACTTGAAAGTTAATACAGTTTCTTCTTTCTGACAGAATGCAATCTTTGACCTGCTGTGATATCACAGGATAGAGGTTTATCTAGCAGAAATGTCCTCTTCCTTGAACTCTGACTCACATGTATAATCAATGTTTACAACCTCAGGGAAACCCATATATCATAAACACCTCAGAAAACATTTGTCACCTCCTCTCCTTCTGAACGTGAGATGAAGGGACAATGTATGCTTTAGTTCAAATTATCTGCTCTAGTGAGATTCAGGAACTGCTGTCAGCAAGTAGGACAACTGCTGGGACTCTAGGAATAGGAATACTTATTCAGCCATTTCTGTGTCATAATTGAAGGCTTTGGCTTACATGAGTGAGATTTAAGAGAAAAGTCAGGACATTTTATCTGTCGTCTCAGCCTGTACTCCTCTTCTTGTTCCTTTGTGAAATAAAACCGCTCTGTTGCATGATTTGCCAAGCTAAAAAATACAATGCATCATTAGCAAACAAAGAAGGAATTAGCTTCCTCAATGCAGAAGCTGATTAAACAATTTATATTCTAGTCCTTCAGTGTTAAAATTCCAGGAACAGTGCCACATATATGTTAAGTAAAGGTTTTTTATACTTATAGCAACACTTTCTCAATACAGCCGCTAATGGTAAAGTATAATGCATTGAGAAGAATAATTTTATCCTAGAGAGTGTTTATTATTTTAAATGGTTACAACTGTGAACAGCTCTCTCTTCACATTAAATAGTTTTAGAAAAATACTTTTACTCATTAAAAATTTTTGATATAGACATTCTAACCTGAAATGTCCTCACTGCACTGCCAAACCAAACCAAAAAAAAACCCCAACAAACCCACAAAACCCCCCACACTTCAGTTTTACCACCATTCAAATGAAAGTTTTTGTTTATAGGTAAGTCTTGTAAAAGGATGACATACAACACTATTGTAATATGACTGACTTTTTCTCCTGCTCCTCATCAAAGAACATGAATCCAGGTGATAAGAGCCAAACAGAATTCAACTCTTTTTGTCTCAGTCATTTTTTGGCTATAAATAATGAAACTCCAAAGATTGTATGAAATCTTTAGTGGTACATTGTACAGAACTAAAATCCCATCTCAGTCACAAGAATAGAACAGGTAACATCTCTTCTGTCTGTCTTGGTATTGTCATACAGTCACTTTTAATGCATTTACTCTTCATTTACCTTGATATAGGCAAGGCAGCATAAGACAATGAAAAAGAGGACATGTTACAGAAAACAAAACCACCCACCAGAATGCAGTGTAGCAAGAAAGGCTCCTCTACTAATATACTGAAAACCAGAAAAAGAGCATGGCAGGTCAGAAGCAAAAGGCAGCAGCATATTGCATTAGTGATCACGTCTCCCCTTTCCTTGCCTCTAAGTCAGTGGTGATGATGGCCATCTGTGTTCATGTCCTTGTTGAGAAGTAGAGTAAGGGAGAAAACCTGTCTGTGTGCCTGCCTTGCTTCATTTCTGTCCTGTGGTGGTGAAGACAGAGACCTCCTGCAGTATGAGAGCTCTTATTTTGCTGACTTTGTACGTTGGGAGAGCCTCTGCTTCCCTGGCTCTGCAGCAGGTAACTGTGGTTGTGTATTTCCCCCTCAACACCGCTTGAATCTAAATACTTTCCCCAGATTCAATGGTCCAAAAAGGAATAAACTTTTGTCTGTGAACTAACATCTAACAAAGTCAGAAATACAAAAAATACCCATAATACCAGGGAAAAAAAGGTGACTTGATTCCTTTCACTCCAGTTTGCAACAATGCTGCAATGCATTGTTAGATGCAATAGCATCTGCTATTCAATGCATAGGTCTCAAATGAGTTTCAAAGTCCTCACTAATTTCTGTGCCAAGAGTCTGTAAGCAAAATGCAGTTTTACAGTTTTTCATCGGGGTTTTTAGCATCATAACACATCATTCAGAATACTAGACAAGGGTAACCTTGCCTCTTTTGGGAGTGAAAAAACAGACACAGAGTCAAGATGCTGAGAAAGTTTTACATTCCTAGCTTTTCTTTCCACCTAGAAACAAACCAAACCTACCACCCAACATTTCTAATACTTTTTTTTTTTTTGAGATTGTCTTGCTTGCTATCCACATCAACATCTTCCTTTCTGATCCATCTAGAAACATTTCAGAGAAGTGGTAAGAAACAGATTTTAGTTCTAAAAATATCTTGCTAAGTATTCCATGTTCTAACATGGGCTGAGGAAAACTTTATCCATTACACTTGATTGGCTTGTAAAGAACTTTTATCCCTTCCTCTAAACAGTACAGCTACAGGTACATTTCCTACTTTCTTTTATTTTGCTAACTTTGTTGAACTGAGATTCACTTCTAATAGGTATAACTACTGAGAGCTATAAAAGAAAAAAACTAGGTGTATTGCAGTTATTGCCACAACAAAATAACTTGACTAAAATATCACCAGAGAACAGAGCTTCTTTCAGAAACAATAAATCAGGACTCGTAAGTGAAAACTATTACTTTTGCAGTACAGCTTAGAAGATTGCCTAGTAACATAATTTCAGAATTTTTACTGCTGGTTTGGTTTACTGCTTGTCTATAAAACCTGTTTAAACAATCCTAGGATTCCTACAAACCTCAGAAGCACAAGGAGTTCCAGAACAAGCCACCTTTGAGGTCAGGAAGCTGCAAGCTTCAGTGCCAGCCATCCCTGGAAGCCAGACCCATGTTTCAGAAGGGTACTTTGTGTTAACCTTGTAGGTTTATTGATAAGGTGTTAGGTCAACCAGTGACTAAATATCAATTATTTACCAAGGTGGAATTTAATGAATTTCAGGAGCTCTATAGCAAGAAAATCCTGGCATACATCACTACTGAAATTCATTTGTGGTCTAAGTTGAAAGCCAAACCAAGAGAGTTTAGTGCTTAAAATGAAAAATCTATCAATCAATCTCAGTTAGGTAATTTATAGCAGATGCTTTACACTGATCCTCTGCTATGGGTGGCATCCTCAGCATATGCTCTAGGAAAATAGAAGGTAGAAGAGGTGGGGAGAAAAAACATACAGATTTACATTGGCTTGTGATAAGTCAAGGAAAAATGTATTCCACTTACAGTAACAGAACCAAAAAGCAGTGATGTGCTAGGATTTAGTCTCTTTTATCCTAGTTTCATCTGTTACAAATAAAAATATTTTCATAAACAGAAAAAAACCCAAGCAAACAAACTATCTCTTTCTGCTTATTGTCTCTACAAATAATAGTAATACCAACAAAACAAAAGCTTACAGAAAAGCTAGGCAAAAGATTTCCTAAATTAGCATCTAGAGAATTCAAGGAACATAATTAAATAAAGGAGAGTATCATCATATCACAGATGGATACAATATGAAACACAGGATGTCTTAGAGAGTGAATCAGTTAGTCACTGATTCATTTCTGTGTCTGTGGTATTAAAACAATCCCAGGGACAAATTGTCTCACAATAAAAAAAAGCAAGCGATTTTAAAAGGAAATGGCAATAATAGAAGACACAGCTACACACATCTGAGCTGTGGATAAAGATTTCAGAAGCAATTAATGTTTAATTGCTTTTCATAAGTTAAAATAGTGGGGCAAAAATAAGACGAAGATGTAAAGAGAGAGATTAAGAACTTTTCCATACTGAATGACCACCGTGTTTTCCATCCCTGATGATGACCACATCCAGCAGTGGTTTTGATCTCAGTTTAGAGGACCATAATACAGAAATTCACATATTAGCTACTCATCTGATGGGTGAATCAAAAGACCTAGACAGTTCTAGGACATGATTCATCAAGATTACTATACATATCTAATAAGTGCTTTATCTATTATAGCTTATCACAACTGCACTATGAATGAGAATTTCTCCTCAACAATCCTAAAGGATTGCAGGGGCCTAAACCTTAAATGTCTGATGTAGGTTTAGGATAAAGCCACCTGTTATCAGGCTAAGATGCAAGTGACTGTGCAATGTGTGCCTGACAAACATAAAGTATAGGAGCAAATAGCTTGAATTATTAAGTCAGTTTTCATCCTCTATGAGCTCAGTGTGAAGTTTATTCTTAAATATATACCTATGGACAAACACTAAATAGGACAAACAAGACCAAACATTCACATCAGATAGCATCAATTTAAACTAAAAGTATTTTCACTGATTTCAATGAGAGCAGAATTGGGTCAGCTAGGAAAATGCCTGAAAATCCTACAAGCAGGGTACTTTTTCCCAAATAAGAAAGGGATATGAAGAACCAGCTATTGTGAGACATTTCCACAGAAGCTGAATTTTCAACATCAACTTGTACCCAGAAGTCCTATTGTAGGGTCATTTGAAAGCAAGCAAACAAATCACAAAAATAAACAAACCACCAAAATCCCAAACAACAAAAGCACAACCGAAACCAAAAAGCAACCCACAAAAAAACTGAAACAATTAGCACCCCATCTGCATTCAGTATGCTCAACATGTTTGAAAAATCTGACCTTAAATTATTATCTCTGACAGTCTTGAATTGTGTTACAGGTTGGTTTTTGTTTTGTTTTGTTTTTGAAGGAAATGTGCTTGCTGTCATGTTAGTGAGAAAGGGAATGAGGAAGAAAACTGTAAACACAGTCATTTGACACTGTATCTAGTTTGCCAAAATACACCTGAATATTCTTCCCATCTTTTCACTACTTTATCTCAGACTGTTGTCTATGCTTGTGACAGATACAGGCATCAAAGTGTGATTTCTGTCTTGAGACAATCTCTGTATTAGATAAATAACAGAATTTTAAAAGTTAAAATACATGAGTCATCATCCCTTATTCAAGACTATGAAAGACCTTAAAGCTTGATTAAAATCTCGGGGTAGGAGGGTAAAAGAAAAAAAAATTAATGTTTTAATTTGGAAAATTGACTTCTCTACAGCAACCAAATTCTTCACTAGGTACAAGCAATTTATGAGAATACCAGTAATGACAGTTAAAATAACTAAGAATTTTAACAACAACTTCCAGGAGCTTTTACAAGGTTTACAAAATCCAAGAGCTAGTATTGATATTAATTTTAAAAGTAATATACAGGTTAAAGAAGCATGCCTCAATTTCTATGGATTTATTTTACATCTGACTTCTGTGGTTGAGAAAATCTCTTCAGGTAGGTCTTTTAAATTGAGAAGAGCTGAAATGAAATAAACCTCTGTCTAAAATTTTCTCCTATGCTCCTTATACTAATCCTTTTGCATAGTCAAGAATGAAAGAATTTTGATTTTTTTTTCTACCTGTTATGTAGTTGGCTTTTGTTTAATCTTTTTCATCTTGATCAGCAGGGTTAGACAAATCAGCTTCTCTCTAAGAATTCCTAGTTTTCCATTAACAACGATAGGTACACTGATGTTTTGGGTTTATCAGTTGTACACTGAGTTTCTGTCTCTCAGAATACAAAAGCAGTAATAATTTTAGAAAGGATATTTGAAACACTATAAAAACAAACAAAAATACCAACAAAAACCTACACCTGTTACTGTTTTATTATATAATGCACTTTTAGCAAAAAAGTTAAACAAGAAAACCCACAAAAGCTTGCATAATTTGGTTTTTAAGGAACTGTCTTGTTTTACTTTGAAGTGCACGAATCAAATAATACCAAATAACCCATAATACTGCTGCATAGGGAACATAGACAGAATGGACTCAGGGTTGCTAACTTGTGCATTTGCTGCAAGATTCAAAAGAGTGGGGATTTTATTTTGACAGGTCCTGAAGTCACATGGTTAGGCAATACTTTTCCTGTTTTTAAAAAAAAAAAGTGCACAAGAGTTCAGAAACTGGAGAAGGGAGCTTAAAAACAGACAGCTCTACAAGAGATAGATTATGCTATGCAGGTTTATCTCGGCTCATGTTCAGAGTGATTTCTGAATACTTATGGTTAGCAAGACTTGGTATTTCCTATTGTTTCTTCACAACTCTCTTGCAGTCTCCCTTGACAGACAAACCGGTGGATTTATTTGAAACCTTTCCCTATGTGACAGGAGCAGAGAAGGCAGGTTTTTCTCTGTCCTTCTACAAAGGAAAAGCAGGGTACATATGCCACAGAGCCATACTGACATTTCTTCTAGAGAAGTAGCCAGGGGCTGCAGACAGTGCAGCCCTGTGGGGTGGCACCCCAGAGCCCAGAGCAATTTGTCACCATGCCAGGATTTATAAGATCTGCTTCCAGAAAAGTTGTAGCAGTTGGGGTTTGGATTTTTTTGGTCTACTAAGAAGCAAGCTTCTCCTCTGCATGCACCTATTTACAGATAAAATGCACATATATATAAATATTTCCTGGGAAGTATCAGCACAAAGGTTGATAATTCTTCTTTCAGTCTCCTGGTCATGCATAATGGACAATTACAATGTGTAATAGCCAAAAAAGGTATAAATCAGATTAATTAAACTATGTGGATTCAGATGCTGCAAAATAAGGCTGTTAATGCCTCCAAGGTAACCTAACATTGCAAGGATAGGCCCTTCTTGGCCAGAGACAGCATTATCTCGACAAATGAGGTGGGATGATTTTGCTTAAAGAGAAAGGGAGGGCAAATACTTTTAAAATGACAGCAGTAATTCTGAATCTGAATGACAGTCTTCATCGTTCCTTGCAGCACATAATTGAAGCAATATCATTACTTCATAATCAGATGATACTGCTGTAAGCTTTGAAAATGGCCTCTAAAGAGCCATGGACACTGCTTGAAGAGTTTTGAGAAAACATTGCATTTAAGGATGAATTTATTTATTCATCTCATGTTTTCTGATTCAAATGAAAGGGCCTTTGCATTGTAAGCCATAGGCAGCAGACAACAAGTGCAGCCTGAATGAGAATGCACAAAGTGAGAGCTGTGACAACACCCTGGGAAAAAGGGTCTGATCATCTTATAATGCAGCCCCCAGAACTGCATTCCAAACAAACCCAAGAAATAGTATCATATCACACTGTGCCACCACTACCTAATTCCTAGTGCTGGGCCTTACTTGATAATATGGATGCATATCATCCACATCATAGATGATGCATATAATTTCCCATATCCTTCATGCTATTCATTTGCTTTCAGTCAGCTCTTGCCATTTCCAAACACCTTTTCCTGTCTGTAGCGACAAAATTCATACAAAATTGGAATTAAAACCTTAGCAGTCTGCACAGCTCTTGTACTGATATTGGAAGCACATGTACAATTTTTATAGGCTTCTATCCGTAACACCCCAGAACAACTTTTTTAGCTTTATATGAATGCTTACAGCAACTTGCAATCGTCTATTGAAGAGACAGCCTCCCTCCCTCCTTTTCTAGGTGTATCTCTCTTCCCATGGAGTCCATCTGGAATACCTCCTCCTGGCCAGGTGCAATTATAAAATGATGCTTCTCAGCCCACTTAATTGTCCTCAAGTGACAGATGGGATCTGACTATAGCTGGTAAGCCATAAGCACACGAAGCAGATGAGCAGTTAATTAGCAATGCTGGTGTTTCTATGCAAATATCTATAGAAACTAGACATAAAAAGATAGCCTTATCAAGCCATTTAGTCCACCTTCTCCTGTTAGCACATTTTTCCCTCATATGGTAAATTTTAAAGGTTTGGGGTTTGAATTGTTGTGTTGTGCCTCTCCCCAAACTACTTTTAAATATCCAAGTGACAAAGTTTCTCCCTTAGGAGGCTATTCCATAGCCTAATCAATCTTGATATTAGAAAATCTTTTCTTTAAGTTCAGCTAAAGCTAGTTCTTGAAAAACTGAGAAGGTAAAAAAGCAAGAGGAAAAAACAATCAGATCAGTTTACTTCACAGAACAATTTCTAAAAAAAAAACCAAAACCAACACAGAACTTCGAGCCTTTGTGTTTCTTACCAAACATTAGCACTTCTCTAAATTGATGTATTAGAAAAAGCATCAGTGCATTTTACTCCTGGGGGCAGGAGTAAAGACTCTCCCCTTTTTGGTGTTTTGTTTTAGGGTTTTTTGCTTGTTTGTTTGTTGGTGTTCTTTGTTTGTGTGTGGTTTTGGGGTTGGTGGGGTTTTTTTTGTTTTTTTTTTTATTATTTACAACTAACATCTTAAGATCAATACAGTATAAATTAATATAATCTCAGCAAGAAGAGCAATGCAATCTCTTGTATTGCAGGTTAAAAACATAATGGTCAGTATCTATGCAGTTTCCCAACAAATTAATTTATTTAACCAGTATTCAAATCACACAGAAGATGCCAGAGAACTTTAAAGAATCACATCCTGGGATCCAGCTATTTCATAATATAACTTAGGACTGTGTTAGGTTTTGAGGATAGGTTTTCAGCAACACCTGGAAACTGGTGCTAAAAACTCAGTGTATAAGAAAATTACCCCGTGAAGTTACAGAATATGAAGATATAATTTTGTATATTACTTCTACCACATTTGTTTCTTTTACATACACGTCAGTCTTCTGATGTTCTTATGTTCTGAGTCTTGAGAAGTCTGTTTACAGCTCACAAAGAGATTTAATAGAACAAAACATGTCAGGCTCAAAAAAGAGGTGAACTCCAGTTTCTGACAATAGTGGTCTCTTTGCCAGTTCTTTAGTCTTCCCTGTCCTCTTCAACCTCTTGGTTTAGAACCTTCCCGTTATTCTTTTCTGTCTGAAAACTTCTCCTTAGAAGAATCCATATAAAACTCAGGCCAGTCATAGAGTAGATGCATACCAAAGATCCCAAGTGAAAATAGCACAGGTTACAGTAGGTCTATTTATTAATTGATCCAATATCAACCTGAAAGAGTTTCCCCTATCTGCATACCTTCTAACTTACTAGAGGGGCTGAGCCCTATATGCAAAATGTGCACCATTTGGAACTACAGTCTTCCAGGTGGAAGTAAGTATATCCATAAGTTAACATTACTAGACTTTCAGATCAACAGCTTCTCAAAACAAAATTCAGAATACTCTCATCTTTTAAGCCTAATGAGACCTGTAATACAACTTGACCTTTTCTTTATAACAGTAGGTGAAGGCCTACCTGTTCCAGCTGCCAGAGCTCAGTAGCAAACCTCCTGGTGCTTTCACCAACAGAGCCAGCCACTACACTTGTCAAGAGTGCAAGGTGAAGATAGAACAATTTTCACCTACCAAGGAGCGAAACACTATAAAAGCTATCTGAATTTCTCGAGCCGGAGACTGTGATTATATCAGCAGCATTTCAAATCTGGGGTGCCAGATTCATCAGTGAAGCTCTGTCTCCGTATCCTGGTAGAAGATCATTGTTTCTGCCCACACTTGTAAGCACTGAGTAATTAGCACCTCTTTGCACCCTGCTGAAATACAGATGTGGGCTCAGTCAAGCACTGTTTTCAGGCTGTGCTGTGAGGACAGAAGGAATTAGAGTGTCCTGAGTCAAATCAGTCTGAACAAATCTGTGTTATGCCTATCCAGCCCAGTATCTTGTCTCTGATAGTAGCCAATAATGGAAATTATTTTTAAAAATTAAAAGCAATGCAAGCCTACAGTAATAATTTCCCAGAATACCAAGACAGTAGTAGTCTATAGAATGATGGACTAGTAGCAATTCAGACAAATAACACCAAATGTGAAATGCATGGTTGACAGCAGCAGTGTAGAACCTTCTTAGATTTGATGGCATTGTTTTGTTTATTTGTTTGTCGGTACAGACTTAAAAGTAGTCCTGTAAAAGCAATGAGGAAAAACTGTGATCAAGGAATTTAAGATTTTTCTTTTTTTTCTGGGTTTACACAAATAATTAAAAATCTCATAGAGGATGAATTCTACTTGTTTTTCCCATATGACCCATTTATGGGCAGTCTGCATTTTTCTTAATGAATAACTAAGCTAGTGATTTCAGGTCAGCTGAACTTTCTGATTTTGCTAAATTGACCAATTCCACTATTAATACATTTGTAAGGAAACCAGGTGCATTCTGTATTATCAAAGTGTAATGAACTGTGACAACTGAAAGGAACTTGGACCAATCAGAATGAAGACCATTCTTATCACTAAGGAAACTATAGAACAAGCAAGTTATAAGATAGCTATAAGAGGGACTGGTAGCCAACTTATATCTATAAAAGGAAGAAGGGGCCTAGAGTTCACCCAGAGGACAGTGATGGGCAACTACCAAGAGGTCCTGAGAGACCCTCTGAAAGCCCTCAGTGACTTTATCTGTATGTGTAATGACTATGCAAATATGATAATTAATTCCAGGAAACAGAATGAATATGTATATGTATTCTAGGTAATTTAATACATGTGTATATATGTGATAGGGTAATAATATGTGGTATGCACATTAGGTGGAGTGATCCCCTGTGCATCCAGCACTGCAATGAACAAAAGCCTGTTTCTTAATGCTATCTCAATTTGATAATGGGTATGAAGAGGTTTCTTTCCAGTTTCGGTAACACTACCAAGAGCTTAACCATTTGCTAAAACAGAAGCTTAGTTTGTTTACCTGCCTAATAAGGACAGAAAGATGAGAAGTTGGGTTATTTGACTAAAAACTAAGGGGATAAGTCAGCTATGACCTGAGATAAATTTACTTCAGAACTTCGGCTGAAACAAGGACCCTCAAAAATTAACAAGCAAAATAAACCATAGTGTACCATAATAAATGGACAAATGTTTGTGTATATGAATAAGAGGTTTTAGTCCATCACAGGAGTAAAATAGAATACCAGTAGATATTAGTAGGATTTCTCCAAGTATTAATTTCTTCAGTAATTCAGTATTACAATTCATAATAAGTAGAAAATAGTGAAGATTAGATTTGCCTGGACACATACTTGGAAGGCTTCTAGCTTCCCAAGCAAGATAGAAAAGCTAAGTATAGCTATTTCTGTACTTTTTCAATAATGTCAGAGGCCAGTATATCCATATCCCGCCCAAATGACTATTGAATAAGCCCAGCAAAAACAGACAGGAATATAATGCACTCAATAACTAGTTTCTTCTACTCTGTTAAAGCATGTAAACAATTGTACAAAAAAGGTACAGTGGCTTCTACTTTATACGATATTTACTATTTGAATACTGTTTTCATAACAGTCTTACTGAAACAAAAAGCCTAAATCAAGCTTTCCTGTGGGCTTACTTTCATAGGCATAGTTGACTCTATTGATGCTGCTGCACATTTGGGATTTAATCTGGTTTCTATTCCACCAGTTTAGCACAATCTCACCATTGCCTAAACTTCATCCCAATCACCTGTTCTGCTGTAGACTCTACGTGTGATCACAGACTAGTTTAAGCCAAAATCCATGTTCCATTTTTCTCACAGAATAATAACAGTAACCTAATTCACATGGAAAGCTCCAAGGATCCATTTATTAATATTTGCACAGAGTCCTGGGTGGAAGATGCACTAAAAGCATATGGAGCTGTTACTGCAGTGTCAGCATACCAATATACAGTCACCAAAAGCTCTGCATTCTAGGAAGATTTTTACTTAAAACCCTAAGATATTTAAAAGTAGAGTAGGTGCAAGTTTCATTTTTAAGCATAAGATCATATGATCCATATACCAGAAAAAAGCATTTCCAATGCCAAGAGTACTGAACTGCTGCATGTGGCTGTTCTATCATGGGAAACCTTCGCACAGTTTTTTCAGCTGCTTCTTTTACTTTTCACCTCTCACAGAAGCATTGGCAGTGAAGTTCTTTTTAATTCCTCAATGATCAGTCACATGTGTCCCCTCTCCTCCCCTGTTGCTTCTGCACAGCTAAAATTTGGAGGTCACTTTTCTCCAGAGAATGGAGATGGCCTGCTTTGCCATGGAGCAATCTTCCCACTCCAATGCCATGTGTTCATTGCCATTTTACCTTTTTATTACCGATCTTCTGAACCTCAATGTAAATTCAGCAATTTTACAGACTATTTTATTTGGAGGAGTCATTAAACTATCAGTTCCCATTATGATAACCAAGAACAGACCTACTAGGGCAAGAAAACAAAACAATACAAGACAACACCAAAAAAAACCCAAAACAACCAAATAAAAAAAAAAGGGTAAATGAGGAAAATTAAATTCTATAATGAGAAATGGTACTATTTCCATATATCTATCAGCAACCCTAATATGTTAAGAAAGACTGATTTTATCAGAAATTGAGAGACAATTCTGTCTTTTTTAGACTGATTGACTAATCATAATTTGGAGAGAGGGTTTTTTATAGAAAATATAACAGATTATATTCTGTAGAAAAAAAATAGGACAAAATGCTACCTTAAACCTTTTCATGTGTCAAAAAGTTTATCTTTTAAAACAAACGACATAAACATTCCATCTGAAAAGATATCTTCAAAAAGCAAAGAACATAATTGCCAAATAATGTCCTCCTACCCTCTCAACCTACCCCACCAGCTCTCATTAATTTGTGTTTCTCCTTTTCCAAACACAGAGTTGCTCCTCTGAGTGTATCCTTCATCTTCACTAGGCTATAAAAACTCCACAAAAATCACTGACATATGTTAGTATTATCTTCTATTACAAAAGACCATTACATGCATAAGCAGCATGTGTATATAAACATATACATTTAATGATTTAAAAGAAGGGAAGGGACAGAAAGAATTTTAAAAATGGTTTTGGAGCTGACTTGCAATGCTTTATTCGAAGAGGAGACAGATATTTTGTATAAAGTGGACTCATTTAACCTTTCAAAAAATATTTATTGATTTTGAAGTGGAAACATAATAGTGAATTATCAGAGCATTTCATTTTAAATTACTCTTTCCATTTCAGACGCAATCAGACGTATAATACATAAAAGGCAGAAACATTTCCAAAATTTAGCAAAATGTAATCATGAAAGTTGTTCTCCCTTTTTCTTTGCATTCAAGCATGTCCTTTTGACAAGTTTTACTAAGTCCTGCATAGACTGTTTCTTGCACACCTTTTCCTTTAAGACAAAAGTCTGAATTACAAGGTTATGCTTCCTCCCTGATTTTATTTTTTTCTTGCTTTCTCCTACAATAAATTAATATATATTTATAAATATATGTCACAGGACCTAGTACTGACATTTGTTTTCCTTGTGCGATGATGAGATTTACTGGGTATCAATATTAAAATGCACTTAGTGATATACAGTCTGCATTTTCTTTTTATTAATTTTTAATGGTGGTTAGAAGTACTGATTTTTTAATGTAACAATATGTTATAATTTAATCTGTATTTTATTTTTTTTTATTTCATCCCAGCTGTTTCATATATTTTTGGCAAACAAATGCCTCATATTTCAGCTATGTTCGATTTGCCATCTACTAATATTAATAATCTGCTTAATCACTGTTCATGTATTCATATTGTTAGTCACCCTAATCATGTGTGACACAAGTGTTGCTGCTCCTTTGAATTACTAAAACATTGGAAAGCATGGACATTTGAATATCACACTAGTCAAACAAATGTCAGAAAAATTAATAAGAATCCAAGTGACCAATATCACCAGTGTCACTGAAAGTGCAGCATCTATCAACAGTATTATAAGAAAACTCCTGAGTATCACTTTCCAAATGCCTACTGATATGTTCCTATGTCCCTTTCTTATCTGAGATCAGTATGATTTTACTACATGATGCCCTATAAGCATTCAGCAATTTCTGTTACTCCATTACAAGATGATCAAAAAAGACAATGTGTTAGTAAGGTAAATACTTTTTCTTGTTCCTAGTAAGACTACAAAAATAAACAAACAAAAAAATTAAAATAATCCCCAACAATAAAAGGACCCCAACATATGTTATAAAATATGTTTATAGCTCAAAGAGAGATTATTTTGAAGTGAAGTCGAAAATATTCTGAGAATGATGATCTGAGATCCCATATTAACTCTTTCCAAATAGATCTCAGATAATTTGTTTAAATGTCAGAAAGGCTCTGAAAATTCAATCAGGAATGGAAGGAAGGGAAACAAATGTCCAGAACTGTATTCTTTTGTTCTTAAATGTTTTGGTCACCTATGACTAATGACTCTGCAAATATGGCATAATCAACTTGGGGTGTGAATACAGCCTGGCTTTCCGTCTTGAAACACTGTGATTGAAGAAATGCTTCTGAAAACAGATCTAATTCGTTGGGGACTGGGATTTGCTGCACAAATGAAGTCTGAATCTGTAATTTGCCTTTTACCTAAGATAGCAAGACAAGACATATTTAGGAAGAAGAGCTGGCTGCAGAGTTCATTTTTGTTCTTTGTGTACTTTTCAATATAAAGAAAAAAGGAATGATTATGAGAGTGTGTGAATGCAACTACATCATACAGTAAACTTGGGAGGCTTTTTCTTTAGGTTTTCATAAAAGATGCTTTATTTTTATAGTAGAAGGGCTTTTGTGGAAAACTGCACTTTTAATGTATGTATTAAATTATGTTCCCTAAAAAACAACAAACACATGCTCTCAAAAAAAAAGAATGTAATCAACCAACCAACTAAAATCCCCCAAAACAAAACAGAAACCAAAACAAACCAACAAAATAAAACCAAAACAAACCAAAAACAAATAAACACAATTATTTAAACCAACCCTTGTTAGACTAACATAAAATTAGTAAAAAACCTCTGTAAATAATAGAAGAGATAGCACAACCTAACAAAGACCTTATTCTCCGGTCTTTTTCCAAGGTGGTCTGGCAAGGTGGTAGTGTAAGGGCCAGTGTAAGAGCCTGTGTGTGTATAGTCTACCTCAACTAGGTCTTAGTTTCTGATAGGTCACTACATGATTCATCTGTGATTTAATGCTAGCTACAGCAACATGGGAGTAGCAGGATGTGTCAAATGAGAGGACAAGAGCAATGGACTGTGCTGGAAAGAACTATAGCAGCTGTTTCTTGGCCTGAGGGTATTATTTATTTTTAAATGTAAATCCTGTAGTTGAGATAGGTTGTAGTGTAACTTTGATTTTTTAATTCTATGGTAGGACACTGATGTAGGGCAGAATTCAACAGTGCACAGAAATTCCCAATGTCCTATTTCAGCCTTCTTGCAAGAAGATGGATTTTTTCCATTTTTGCACAATCTCAAATGCAGGGAAGTATCTTGAGCCACAAACCTACATGGTCATCACAGAATTTTGTTATGCTGTTCAGAGAATTAGGCAGATGAAAAATTTGCCAAAAAAACCCAACCCCAAAACACTAAGATGGGTATGAAATGCAACCATCTGACATCCAGCACAAAAGAGACAGATCTCAGCTCATCAATTGCACTCTCTCTGGAAGATACTGTGTGATGGTAGACCTGTCACATTTTAGAGTATCTCTCACATTAATTTGAAAGCATGTTGCTAGGTTCCACTAAGAATTGAGGGGAGGGGTTATAATTTTTAATGAGTGACTCAGTGATGATAAAAACCTCTGTGTCCAGTGCTAAGGAAAAATAAATAGCATCCTCAATCCACTCACTGATTCAGGGAGGTGGAAGAAAGATAGATAAAACAGAAATGAATGCACAAAGAGATTGTATAATTTTTTCTACATTCACCAAAAAGCTCAAACATGGATTTCTGTGATTCTATGATAGGATACAAACAGTGTGGCTAAAAACACATATCATATGCCTTTCTCTAGCTTAGCCTGGCAATTTGGATCAGCAGGCAGGAGTGGTCGTACAGGTACCTAAAACATTAGAGACATTTTCTTAGATGTACCACTGCTGATTCTGCCTCGCTCTTTGTCCTACCAAAATTTCTCCTGTCTTTCTCCAAACATGACCCTTTTTGCACCTAGTGCATTTGCTGTCATAAATGTATATCAGGCTGCTCTTAAACTCCTCTGCTCTGACCCTCTGCCAGTAAGGCCAGTTCTCTCCAGTTCACATGATATTGCTGGATCTGAAAGAAAATATCATTTATTAAGGCACCTGAAACAACTTCTCCCACCATCTAAAGCACTATCCGATTCAGTCAGGGTACAGTGCTGGGAGACCACGGACAGGGGAAAGCTCACCCTCTGTGAGACTCCTGGCCACATCATAATTATGAAGCAATTCTCCTCAATAACCTTCCCCCTCACCTTAAGAAGAAAACACTGTCAAAATACATCTGGGAAGCTGTGAGCAGAAGATATAGCTGTGGTGATAGGAAAGGTCACACTGTCCTTGCAAAGTTTGTGTCGGCTAAAGCATTCATGGCTTGGTGTGCTACTTTGTCATGTGAAATGGGATTAGAAAATACTTATATACCTCACAGCAGTATTAAGTAAATTGAGGGGGTTTTTAGGGATGACTGCAAGATATTCTGATTATAGGTAACCTGAAAGAAAACCCTTGATCTTTTTTCCATAAATTTTCTGGCACCTCATAGATTTTTCTACTGAACATTTCCAGACAAGATAAGTTATCTGACCTAACTACAGGGAGAAAATGAAGTCAATAATTTGGAGAGCAAGGAATCAATATTGTACCCTTATTTAAAAACTAATATACAGTAAATATTTTCCAGCAACAGTGACAACATTCACTTACATTAGAAATAACTCATATAAAAGGCCAACTAGCCATCAGTTAGAAAACAAACAAAAAGGTCTTGGTCCAGATAAGTTATGTTCTTATCAATACAGTTTGGTCTTTCTTATTTCAATACATTTTTTTCACACAAACCATGCAAAGCTTTCTGAGTATTAGATGTATTTACCTAGTCACGGGAATATTCACAAAAGGAAGGAAATCAAGTGACTACAGAAGTGATTGAGAAGGTTTTGATTTTTATCTCTGAAGAGACAGACATTTGGTTTTGGTTGCTTTCAAACCAGAGACTCCTGAGTGAGCCATGACAAGCATTTTTTTTTTTTCTTACCAGCTTTTCCTTTTGCCATTTGACTGCTCTTTGTTTTCATTCTGTACTGAAAGGCAGATATATATTTTTTTAAACACTGTTAACAGAGGGATCTGATACACATTCTTGTACGCACATTTTCCTTTCTAGTTCACATACAGGTACTGCCCTTTCACTGATAACACAATCCATCTGTCTTGCCACTGCAACAGCAGATGTAGTGTTTCTAAGACATTATCTTTTCCTTTTCCATTCTTAATTTTTATCTTTATGCTGTAACCAAAGAGGGATTACTCATTCTGACCAACATGTATACTGAAGCTTTTCTGAGCAGCTTAGACATCACAAGAGAATAGTTAGCACCTGCTGCCGTTTTGAGATCCCTTGCTTCTCAGCCTGTAAAAGTAAATTGCATCTATAAATGCAGGACAGGAAAAATTCCTTATTTCCTCACTAGTATATGTGTTTCCTTCATTTTCATGTGTCTGATCCCCCCAGTCCACATGGTTTCATCATATTGATATCTTCCAAAGTCTGTCCTTCTCCAAGCTAAGCCAACTCAAGTTCTATATTCTTAACTGTACAGTTGCAGAAAATTGTTTCAGTCCTGGGTATAAAGAATTTTACTCAGCCCTCACCTAGGCCTCTGGCTTCAGTTAAAGGGTCACATTAACAATGTTCTGCACCACTGCCACACACATGTTTTCCAGGGATTTTTATTGCAACATTAACTCTATTAAAATAGACAAGGTGATTTCAGCTATCATGTACTTTATGATTATTTTATCCTTAATCCAGCTTTCTATTCTGCTGAGAATCTGCATTGGTATGCACCAGGATGCACCAGTCCTACCTGTCATCTGCTTACCAACCAGGGTCTGAGACCATGGATTTACTGCTATTCCAGGGCCCTCTCCTTATCTCACCTCTTTCCATAAGACCACAGTGATAGCAGATTTACCAGAGGATTACATACCAGTTCCTTCCTGAAGAACGATTAACAGAAGCCTCCTAAATGCTTCGTTATACTGCTCATATTATGGCTGCAGCCATTCTCTTATGTGTGCTCTCATTTAGCTGGTATAGCCTCTCAGCACATAAGTTTTCCATAGCTAGAAGAATTATTTCAAGAGCAAATACTCAGAGGCCTTGATATCTCAGCACTAGTTGCCAAAATGCTCCTGGAATAATCCCACTTGGCCAAGTAAATTAAAACAAAAAATACAAGCCAGATAGGGCTTGGCAAACAAAAGTTTTCTGGTCCTATGAATTACAACAAAAATGCTTCCTGTTTCCTTGGCCCAAACTGAGATAGAAAGTATGCAAACCTTCTAATGAGCTAGAATTTTTTAGTTCCAGGTCAACTGACAGACTTGTTTGTCATTTAGAAAAGTGGGATTTGATCCTGGCCCCTTTTATGATCAAGTTTCATAAGAGTTATTTTCAGTTTTCATAAAAAATCCACAATGCGGGAAGAAAAAAAAAAAATCTTCCAGAAAAAAGTAAGATGTAAAGATAAGTTCTTGCCATTTTCTCCCTACATTTTTTTTTCCAGTCAGGAAATTAATAAAACAGACCATTTCCCAATCATGTTTTGTTCTGACAAAACTGTATGTTCCTGAAAAAAAAAAGTGACATTTATAAATGAAAAAAATCTCACTCAGATCTGTCTTCTATGTAGGTCATTAGGGATTCTGCATAGGACCAGACCCTGATAGTGCATCTCTTCCTTTTCTCCCATGTTTTCTAAATGGCATTTCTTTCCACCAAAAAGATCTTTTCTAACTTTTGCTTTCACTACTCATTTTGTATGCCAAAGTTGGCATCCTAGATTTGTCACATATATTTTTCCAAGAAGATGAGGATGTCATCAGAGACCTCGCTCATGGGCAGGACAAAGCAAATGACAGGAAGAGAGAAAAAAACTATCCTGCAATATGAAGACAACCACTGCTCCTAGGGAAGCAGAAATACTTCTAAATGTCATGCCCCTTTCCCAGTTTTCCATGTTGCATCACTGTGGGCCTTTTAATGACATGTTTACATGTGTTAATTTCACATCAAGGTTTCGTAGCCAGCCAGCCACGCAGACAGTAATTTGAGTTCCAAGAAATAGAAGTACTTATTTATGAGCTTCCCTCAAACCTGCGCATCCTGGGTGAAGGTGAGCTGGGCAGAGTGACAACTGGTCCTTCACTGGAGTCCTGCATCATAATAGGGAATTTCTGTTGTGTTTGGTTTTATTTTTGTTGTTGTTGTTTTGGTTTGTGGGGTTTTTTTAAATTTTTTTATTATTATTATTTCTTTGCACTCCAATGAAAACTTGTCTTTTATCACAACTTTCAGTTGATGGCTGCAAGCTGTTCAGTGCTATGTGAGCACAAGTGGACTTTGGACACTGACAGTAAATCTCAGCATGAGATCTTTAGTCATGGTAATCAAAGCCTACATGACTAAGTCAGAGGAAACATAAGGGACAGAGCAGTGGCCTCTTTAGTGTTGGGCACTGGATTACACAGTCATTAGGACTGGCTTGAAGGGACCATGTTTGTTTTCCTTCTACCATTCATAAGTAACATTACTGCTTTTTAGTTCAGCACCTCAAGGATGGTTATTCTCTCCACAAAAACACATGACAACACACTACAAGCAATCAAAAGAAATAAAGCCTGGGTCTTGGGACAGAACAAAGACTGAATTATACACTTGGAACAAACTACACTTTTTCTTTTACAAGTGATCTTTGTAGATGATGGCTGAAATGCATTAGCAATGCAAAAAGGGTTTTGAGGATGAACATGAACTGCCATCACCTCTGCCCTCCCCTCTGTGGTGGTGGATAGCAAATGCAACATCAAGGGTCCCCAGTCTGCAACCTCTCACAAGGGAGTTAAATCATGTGAAGTATATTTCTGCCTACTACCAGTTAAACCTTGATGATTTTGGATCAGCTTCTTATTTTGCTGTTGTTTGGGTTGTTGTTTTTGTTGTTTACCCCCACCCAGAAATAATAATAATAATAATAATAATAATAATAATAATAATAATAATAATAATAATAATAATATCAGATGGGTCTAACCAAATTGCTAGGTTTGGT
>JANHGL010020600.1:22364-55368 GCA_024611195.1 Ceyx melanurus | reverse complement strand
AATAATAATAATAATAATAATAATAATAATAATAATAATAATAATAATAATAATAATATCAGATGGGTCTAACCACATTGCAAGGTTCGGTCAGTTGCTGGGGTCCTCTGAAAAGAGAAGAAGAAGGAGCACTTTGACAAGGATTGCCAGGGAACTGTCAGTTCGGGTCCACCTGTGCAGCAAGCAAAACAGAGGCCATGCAACAAGACTACATATAATATTTGTACCTTCCATTGGGAAAAATTGTCAAGTTATGTTCCAAATGTATATTTAAACAAGAAGCGGTACTTCTGGGAAGAGTGGCATGAGACAGGGCAGCAGCACTGGTGGCTCTGAGGATGGATCACATTTCTCAACATGCTTGGTACACCCAGAGCTGCCTGCTTGCCTGACTGTCAGCACATGCACAGCCAGATATCAGGGGACACCAGGCCCAGAGTCACCCTAAAATGGACAGAGCTATGCTGAGAAGAGCAGGACAGGCACTGTCTCTGATTCAAGAGGTAATAGAGACCTTTGCTGGGATTCATTGCATTGTTGTTTATTTTTTATCACATCACCTCTCTCCGTGAGAATTAGGAGCAGTTTCAGTGAAAGTCTGAAGCTCTGCTTTGCTCTGCTGTAGCAAGGCAGCCGGGAGCAGAGTGCACACAAAAAGCACTCTATTGTGCTCAAGTGGCGATCTGTAGGCAATGCAAACTAACCACCAGCCCTGAACAAGCTGTAAACAATGAATCCAGCCTGAAACATGGCAAGAGTAAAAGTAATTATGTCTCTCTTCTTTCTCACCACAAATTTAAATTTGCCTTAATATGCAGCGAGCTCCAATAGAAAATTGATACCCTGCATGGCAATGTTTAATCTTTCCCATGAAACAGAAATACCAGTGACAATTGTGTGGTGTCTGTTGGAGTTATCCCCAGTGAGACTTGTATAATAAAGCTAAGAGGTGTCATTTTAATTAACTGTGGCTTTATAAGCTTAAGTGATGCTTACTGTTTGCCTGTCAAAGCCTGTCTCTTTGCATCAGAAGAGTTATTCTGTCCTATTAATCCAACGATTGGGTAGGTGAAATAAACTCTACTCTTCTTAATATCTCCATAGCACTGCCCCCCAGAAAATTGATCAGCCCTGGAAAAACAAACAAACAAACAAAAAAAGCCAAAACAAAGAATAATTCTTGCTTTAAATCAATGTTATTTCTCTCCTTTTAGTAGGAAGGAGTTACCCAGTTTAAGAACCTTTCATACACACTTTCTGACAACTGAATATTTTGCATTTCCAGTTTGCTAATCCATCATACATGGACTTGTTGACTTATTCACTAGAGGCTCTTCCTTTTAGTTTCTTGCTTTATTCAGTCATACACTTGTTTTTTGATTAAAAAGCATGCGCATGTCTATGAAAGTCAGGGACTCAGTTTCTATTTTATTTTCTATCTTATCCAGTGCTGCCATTTAGATGCCTCCTCCCCCCAAAATTCTCAGTCTTGCAGAGAGCATATATATCTGATGACGTCAGACAAACATGACATAGCATATACCTGCTTGTGTACCCCATCCCCCACATGCTCACCTTGCCAATTCTGGATGTCCATCATTAGTGGCATCACCTTACCAAGAACACCAGCCTCTGTGACAGCAGACACCATTGCCCACTGTCCCTTCACATCCCTTCCCTTCCCTTCTTCTGTTCCTATGGCTTCTGTTTCTTCACATGACATTTCACAAGGTCCCCACTGTTATACTGTGTGGTTGTATATGCAGCAGAGTTGGTCTGTCCAGAAAAGTTCTTCCTTAGCTTTTCAGGGTATACTAATTTCTACAGAAAACTGAAATCACTTTCACAACTTAAATCTATTGCTCAGTTTTTCCTGTATTAGAAACCAAATTATTATCCTTTCTTCTAAATCTGTTTCCATCACTGTTTCAAAACTGCCATAAAAAAAAATCCTACTGACACTTAAATATTTTTTTGAACGACCTCTTCTTGCAAGGAGAAGCAGAAACAAAAATTAGATTAATTTATTTACATGAAAACCCTTTTCTAGGCTAGCATGAAAGGGAATATAAAGTTACAAAATTTCCAATGTTTTTAAAATGCCTGACAACAGATCAGAAGTGACCATGTATAACTGTTTTGTTTAGATATCTATACAGAGTTTATATTATACCTATATAGATTACATATACATATGAAAAAAACCAACAACTTGCACTTACCTTCTAGAAGTAACATTTATCCCAGGTTCGGTAAAATAGTCTCAAACAGGCACTTAGACCTTCTTTCTATACCATGCATCCTTTTTTTTCAAATGAAGATATAATCAGAAAAATCCTGTTTGATCTCTAGCAAACCAAAATGTAGACTAGGTTGTTTGTCAAATGCAGCCCAATTCAGTAACGTCCAAGTGTGGGAATCCCTGAGACTCCTTTTTACAGTAATATCCAAAGCACAAAAAAAAAAAAAAGGAGAAAAAAAAAAGAAAAAAGTGAATAAATTGTTCTTTTCCTGTTTGATTTTAAAAACCGAGTCTTGGAGGACTAAACAGCCTGCAGGCTTTTCAAGCATTCAGATCCTAATTCATGCCAAGGTAACACATGAATTTCGGTACTGCAAGTCTTCAAGTTCATACTAGGAAGCCCAGCTTCTGTGTATGTGAGTGTGTTTTGGGGAGGAGGGTCGAGTTGTATCGTGGAGGGGAGAAGAGACACAGGGAGACACAAACACGCAGAGCTGGAAAAAGGAAAACCAGCAAACTGGAGTGATCTCACAAAGTGCTCTAGATGGCAGAGCCTGCACGGCTTGTAAGACAAGCAACGTGCATAGAAAAAAAAAAAAAAAAAAAAAAAGAGGGAGAGAAACCCAAGAGAACTAGCAGGCAGCTTTAGGAATTTCTTCTTACCTCTTCTGACGATGCAACATACAGTAAGAGCTTTTTACTGCATAGGATTCCGTGCAGGCACGACTCAGTCAGCCCCCTTACTCCTGAAATTAAAAAAAAAAAAAAGTAGCATAGGAAAGGAAAGAAAATTAGAAACCGAAGGAAAGAAGGGTATTAAAAGAATCTTTTAAATAAATAAGAGGAGAGCCGGGGAGGAGACTTGAGTGGATGGGAGGCGAATAGCTGATACTTAAAGAGGCATCCAAACTCTTGGTCCTAATACAGATTGGCTCTGTAATTAAGTGGCGAAGCACTGCCATCTAAGCCATTGCGTAATAATAGAAACCTAAGCTGTGTAGACACAGCCTGACATGCTAAATCCTCAGGAGCTACACTCAACATTTGTCAGTGGAAAGCATGTCAGTTCTCTGGGGGCGGGGGAAGCTGAGGGAAAAGAGAAGGGGAGAGAAATTTCACTGCAAATTGCAGGAGCTGCAGCTGCAAAGAGCTCTTAGGTGGTGCCAATGCCTGAAATGTTACAGTGGAAGCTGAATACATCCGTATCTATATGGAGAGAGACGGACAAGCACAGTAACACTGTCATCTCCATTCATGCTATTCAATACTAGAATAATTTTTCCTTGCTATATTTTAGTAACTTAAATGACATGAGAAGAGCATGCGTAAAAGTTTTCTGTATTAAATTTTATTATTTACAGTGCTGGTGCTGAGAAGAAGTTCTCTCTTTGTACTGAATGGTATTGGAAGGTCTAAATAAACCGTGAATTAAGATGAAATAATTCAGGAGGATTGATCAGTCTTCCGCATTTACTGGCAGGTTTCTCTCTACAGCCCTTTAGACACAGAGACTCACATTTTCTTCCCCCCCCCCTTGGTTGAAGAGGCTCCAACAGAGTCAGAGAAAAGATGTGCATCAACTAAATAAGAGTAGGCAACCCCCCAACTCATTCAACCTAATACACACCAGTATCAATACACCAACAGACAGAACAATTTATGATGCATATGAAAAAAAAAATAAAACAAAGAAAGAAGTACAATTTTTCAGTGGAAATTTACCTGGAAATTGTGGTCCTGGGTCACACTTATGTTCCATCTAGTCCAGTATTCTGCCTCTGGACAGTGATCACTACTGTACACCTCTGAGGAATCTGAATGACTTTGTGCAGCTCAGATTAGACAGCCAGGGTTAACCTGTTCATGAGCAAAGCTTCTCCTTAATCCCTGTTCTTTAAAGATTAGTTAATGCACTGAAGCATGAGCAAGGGAACAGTATGACTCTGCACATATAGATTAAACATGTAAGGCCTGATTCTAAGGCCCTTTGTAGTTGGCATAAATACACCTCTTTTTAGACACCCTAGATCTAAAGAGTGAAATAATCTCATGCTTTGTAAACATCCCAATGTGAAAAAAAGGGCAGGAGTTCACAAAGAGTTATATGTCAGTTCGGAGAGTAAGAAGTATATTTTTATATAGCCTAATCTGACCAAGTTACTCTCTTCATTTACTCCTTACTTTTGGTGGAAACAACAACTATATTTCGAGACCCCACTCAGTGCAGGTGGGAGAACTAGGTCACTCAGCTGCTATGTAGGTATTAGATTTGGCTTCTAGAAAGGGAAACCAGACTGAATTGAAAACTCTGAAGATATTTTTGAGAATGACTGCATAGATCAACACACACTTTTTTGGTTTTGTTTTGTTTTTTGTTGTTTGTTGGTTTGTTTTTTTTGGAGGGACTCATGAAAGAGATTCTGCTGCAAATTTCAGATCCTTTACTGTTACTAATCTCACTCTTTTGATCTGTACCTTCTGCATTCCCAGGTGACTCTCTGGACCCCCAAGGTGAAGACTGCAGCTGTCACAGGTAAGGGAGTTACACTGTGATAAAACAGGAAGGACTGTGGACAGAATAATTGTCTATTTTGCAGTGTATACAGTTTTCCCCGCCTTTACATGGAAGAGTAATGAAGGATTCTTCCTGGGAGGAATGATAAGAGTTGCAACAGGTAACATTATGGGCCACTGAAATAAATGGTCTGGTCAAAGAAAGAGCTGAGAAACTGGTAACTGCTGAACTAGGCATTGAAGCTCCTTTAAATATAGCTCCTAGGAATCCTGGGCCAAGCATGCTGGCTAGAAAATACAGTTGAAACTCTAATCATGTCAGCACCTTATAAAATAAATGTCAGTATATCGCAGACAAATAAGACATCTCTTAATGACATCAGGAATTAATAATAGACTCTGGGACTAGTGTTTCAGAGTCTGATTTGAAAGCAAAGTATTGCTTGCAGAAATTTATAAACTCCATCAATGCACTCCAGAAATTTTTCACCAGCTACATCTATGACAGTGCTGATTCCCAAGGAAAAATAAAAAATTATGCAACCCCATAAAAAAGTCACCCAAAAAGGACTTTCATGAGGCTGTGTTGTGGTGGGTTCCCACTGTAGTAGGCCAGTGTACTTTCCCTGGTGCTCTTTAGACTTCAACTCCATAGTTCTCTAGGGTTTGCTGCAGAGTTTCTTCTCTCTACTAAGATCCCTGATATATATGTTTCTCTGCCAAGTAAGGACCTTCACAATGAAGCAAGCTCTTTCTTTTTTTCTTGTTCATTCTATCAGGAAGAAAGCTAGTACTTCCATTCATCTCTTTTGCTCAGGCCTCTTGTCTCTCCAATTCTGCCTTATTTCACTGTCAGCCAACATGATTGCTTTAGCTACATCTGCTCTCCAAGCTCCAGAGAAATGCCATCACCAAAGGGCCACAGGAGAAGACATCACAGAAATAATCTCATAGGCCCACAATGTTTTCTTCTGGAAAGAACTGTCAAGATTCAATACCCTGTTCCTGACTACATGAGAGTCCATGACAACAGATGACTAACTCCATGCTCATTGGACCTTTAGAAGTGCTGCATTGATGAGCATCTGAATCTTTCAGTGATGCAGCAATTCCAGTACCCCAAAAGATTGCATAATTTCTATATGAAGAGTTCTCACAAAGCCTTTACTACCACATTCATGCACATTCTCTTCTACAGTGGCCACTACCATTAAGATTTAGATTGACAGATAAATTTTGTAATGAGGATAGTGTCCTTTGATGTGCAGTGTCCAGTGTAATACTCAAACCCAAGAAAAGTTTGACATTGCATAGCAGGGCAAGACAAAAAGAAAATAAGATGCTTTTGCAACCTCCAGGACAATTTAGCTGGCAAAAACATCATTCTCCTTTCCAAGTCATGACAACATTCAGAAGCCTACGACAATCTGATTGACAATACAAGTTAACATGTAAATGTAGGCACCTGCAATTCTCATTTCCTGCCCACCCTCTTCTAAACTGTCTACACTGTAGTCAGCACTCTTCCACATGACTGTTTAATCAGTGTCTGCCAATCAATTACACTTTGATTGAAGGACAGTTTAAAAAACATTTGGTCTGTGGCCTTCCTGATGAAAATAGTTAGCAGGATCTAAATCCATCAGCTTTCAAACATTGGAGATTTCAGGAAAAATGGTATATTTCTTGGGTGCTGTTCAGCTCAGCTCTTTACAAATCACTGAATGGCTGTTTACACATGTATACACCAGTACAAAATATCCTTCTCACATCCTCCACCCACACATCCCTCTGCTTTTAAAAGCAGCTCTAGCCAGCAGACAAACTGAATATGCTTTCTTTCTGTTTCCTGCACCTTATCATGAAGAAGACCCAGAGATCCAACAGAGAGCAGGTGTTTCACAGTGCCATGGAAAAATAAATATTCTTGTGGTTATGGGTGAGACAAAGGTAACGCAGAAGCTCCTTTTTGCAATGCACTGCTACAAAACACATAGACTGACATTGCATCACAGAATAAATCACAGAATAAATATGGTTAGAAAGGATCTCCTAGATCACTGAGTCTAATCATACCAAAAAAACCCCAACAAACAACAACAAAAAAAAGAAATATGAAGATGAACTTCTTTAAAATATTTCAGAAACTCCACAATAATCTTTCATTATCCATCTTGTAGCTGAATAGAGAAAGGTTTCCAAACACCAGGAAACAGTTGTTTCAGGTCATAGAATCAATTATGCACAATCTACTCCATTCTAAGCATTAATCTCATATGGAATAACCAGGATATTTGTGCTGACCTTAAAAGGATCCACTGTAACTTTGCAGATATTCTGAAAGAAGGTCAGCATAATATTTTGATCCCATGGTTATTATTCTTTCCAGGATCTCCCTTTACAAGCAAAGAAATCCTTGTACTTCTATGTTGCATAATCACATGTCCAGCTCAGTGAATGAAATTTAATACCCTTTGATTGATAGGTTAAGGCCAGAAAGGATCATTATGGACATCTCATTTAACCTTCTGCATAACCTCAGATATACAATTCCTCTCTGTGGTTCTTGCATCTATCTTCATACTATCGTCTGATACAGAAAATTTATTTATAGATTTAAAGATATTTATAGATTTAAATATTTATAGTAATGGAGCAATCATTCCCACTCTCTTTTTAAATCTGTCCAATCTTCAATTGTTGTCATTGTGGAAAAAAGTCCCCAGCTCATTTTTTTAGTAAGAAGATTCTGGTATATTATCAAAAGCTCAGAGTGATAATTATGAATTATAGCTGGGTATGTTCTGATCAGAAAACTCAAAATAAAAATATGAATAGCAGAATTTTCTCCCAGATAAGTGGATTTGTTCCACTGGGGACTAAAGAGTGCTATTTAAGCCCAATGCAATTTATTTACTCAACAAACAAACGTACTTCTTGTTTAATGACCATCTGTTTCAGCACAGTGTTCATCAGAATAAGGAGACTGCTTTGGCAATTCTTTCCCAATTCTTTTAATTTGATGGAAAGAGCTTTCACAGTACACCTAGACGAGCGGTGCTCTGCCACCTGCCCATCCGGAAGCAGGAGCTCATCCTGGCATATTTACAACCTCTGTTCCTGTGCACAGGACAGTCACAGACACCACCAGGATCCAAGATGCAGCAGATGCTCCACAGGCATCTTGTGCAATAAAGGCATGGCACAAGAGGAGCACAGGTAAGAGTCTTCTTTTTATATTGTGACCCTTGCATACAGCATAACTGATATTAAGTTTTTTCACTGTTGAAAGAGGATACATGGACTTATGCAGCAGGGAGGCCCTGCGTGGAGAGGTTGCTGCTAGGTTTCAATTCTCTGTTGCAATTCCACAGGCAACAGGTACAGGAGGTCAGAATCTCCATTGCCCTGGCTGCGTCATGCTACAGCAACTTCCTTACCAATCCTACATTTGCACCAGTGGAACCATTTTTCTGAATGCATTAATACAGATATTGGTTTGCTTTCTAATTTTTCCTTAAAAAAACTGTTTGGAGTGAGAGAATGTTTGTTGAGGTCTTTTTTAACATTCAAGGTGAGAGGAATCATGAGAGATTTGGGACAGGTAACCCTTAGGCAGGATTTGTAAAGCAGGGATAATGTGAAACTGTTCTTATGCTAATCATGTGAGAAGACAGAGAGTCTATCATACAAGTACATATCTAGGACAAGGTCAGTTGCTTAAGCTGTTTATGAACCATTTTGATGCTTTCAAGTTTGTGTGTCTTAGCTGTATAAAGGAATAATTAAAGGACTAATTTTATATCTAAGTGAATAAAAGCACACTAAGGAGGTGAGGATCTTTTGGCTGGACCCTTATTTTGTATAAAAACTAGAGCCATCATCATAAATAAAGCCAGTATTTGCTAACAGTTGCCACATTGTAGTGTGAAGGTGGCAAATAAATGAATCCATCAATAATCTGCATTGTAAATTGTGAGAAGAAAGGAGCTTTCTGCTCAGTCACAAAGCACTTAGAAAGATTTTGTGGTCACAATTATCTGCAATCTTTTAGGCTTGCCAAGGATGGGAGCAGGCACTTAATAGGAAGAAACCCAGACCACTGAAAGGAGTTAATATAGTACCACAGTTTTTTCAGTATGCAGAGCAAAAGAAAAAATATATAGGAATATTTTCCTGAGCAAAGCTTAAGCATTATGGAAAAAAAATTGGTTCTTGTCTTCCTAAAATAAATTTTACATTACTTCAACAAACTATTTTGTGTGAAAAAAGAGGAATAGCAGTAATAATCCACTTAAACCCTATATATGAGGTAGCATGAACTTGGGATCTGACTTGGAACCTGAGGGATATAGGAAAGTTTGATGAGGAAGGGAATGGGAAACAGAAAGGGGAGTGAAAACTTCAGAGACAATGCTACTCCCTACAAGGCAGGGTATCAGCTCCACCTGGTATGCTGGGCCCCAGACCAAGATGAAGATGGGTACCTTCCTTCTCCTTCCTCCTTACTCTCACACCAATAAAGTGGGTGCGTGCAAGAAGGAGGGCTCAACAGTTCCTTCCTGACTCTCATATGAGACCCTGGAAGCCTCTGTAAGGTATACAAGAGAGAGGTTATTCCTCCCATTCAAAACCCAGGTGAGCACACCCAAAGAAAGGAGAAGGAGAAATTTTTGAGGTGCTACACAGAGTAGCAGTGTCAGGATAACAAGTGGTTTGTATTCCTCTCTCAGCCTCTGTTCCTATAACACTCCATCAGAGGAAAAGAAGTAGAAAATTAATCCATATGTTCTTCTTATTTACTTCATATTGTGTTTCTTACTCTCTATGTTCTTAATTCATTACTTCTTCATGTCAAGAGAAATCAAACAGAAAAATGATAGCTATCTTAAAACCACTAGTGAATAGAAGACCTAAGTTAAAATACCTAAATTTAATCTGTGATTAGAAAGAGGCACAACAATAACTACTTGTCTGTGAGGATCAGTAGAGGACATAACATAATTTCTGATGTTTTGGTGTTCTCTCAAATATGGTATGAAGATAAGTTAATGTTTTAAGGATGCCGATACAGAATAGTTTTAGATAATTTTTTTTTGCTGTTTGTGCACTCAGCTTCCTAAAGGAGTGGGGCCTGTGGTTCTTCCTTGGGACCTGGGGTATCCAGGAGACCTCAGCATGTCATAGCTCTTCTTCTATTCTACTCAGAGGCACTAAAGACAGAGCATGTAAATAATAAACATACACGGATGAAAAATACTCTTGTGTATTAAAAACCTAAGCATCTATTGAAAGGCATGTGTGATCTAACTCAAGACTGTAGCAACCAGTGTAAAAACTTTGGGAATGCAGTTTTTACAGTAAGTTTGCTCTGTGTAGAGGTTGGATAATCTTTCCCTGAGCTGCTGCTTCTCTTCTCCAGTCTCCTCAATCTCTCATGGTCTCAATGACAATGCATGAAAGACAGTCTATACTTCCTAGAGCATTAGAGTAATTTATTTCTATATTTCATTATAAAAAGTTAAATATTCATAACTATGTCAAATTAAATTACTTTCTTGTGCTGCTACTCTTTGCAGCTCATTAGGTTCTCCTCAGATTATACCTGTCCTGTTACTGTGTGATCTACCCCTGGAGACGTCATCTTTATCTAATGTTGTCCAATACAGGCTCAGTTACAGATCAGAATAAAGGAAGAATACAATTTTAGGACCTGATCACTGATCAACTGCTGTGTCTTTATAGTAGTTATATTATTGGAGAGATAAAAAAAGCCTTTGTGGTCACAGGCATTACAGAGTAAATAAATACTCTCTAGAAGTTAAAAGGAAATTATTCTGAAAGAGCTGCAGAAATCTCTAAGAAACCAGGCACATAAATGTACAAACTAGAACAAGAAATTCTTGCTTTCTTTTTGACAACTGCCCATTATTTATTTTTTTTTACATAGGACTGAATGTGAGGCCATCAGAGCTGAAGCTAGAAATATTTCCATGTTTCTCTTGTACCTGGAAATCAATGTCTCTGTAATTTGGTATAAAATGGAATATTTAGACCATACTGACACCTTACAGCTGGATAGAAAACTGATGATAGAATAAATGTTTTCATACCAAACAGACAGCTGAAAATAAAGGTAGAGAACAGCAGATATAGGTAGTCATTAAATTTAGTCAAGTGAAAAAGCCTTGGTAAGTAGAAGAAAAGTTAGAAACTATACATTGTGTATATATATACACAGATGCACAGTACATGATATCTGAAGAGCTGCCTCAGAGACGTTGGGGTCCTTCAAAGGCTGTAATAATCCGTAGGTGACTGACTACATTTAAAACAGAGACTTCCATGTCTACAGGTTTAATAAACTAGATGGAATGTCAGACAAATGAATTAATGTGTGCCAATGAAAAGAACTGCAGCCTTTAATTGCTGTTTTGGTGCACGTGGTCTCCCTGGCAGCAGATATACTTCAGAGCTATGGGATGGCTGATGACTCAAGACCACATGAGGGGCCTACTCCATCCCTGGACTGCCCACTAAATTAACAGATGATGGATCAGACCTCTGGTTAAGAGCACTTCACACAAAGCATATATTTAAACTACATCCTTCACTATATTTCATACTGTTTTATCTTAAACATAAGTTGCTTTTCCTCCCTAGGAGCTGGCTACAGAAGCACTTGCACCTGCTGCAAACAGATGTCATCAAGCTGACAACATCCTGCTTTACAAAAGGATGAAGACAAGGACTGAATGCACCCCAAAGCATCTCTGTCTCTGTATCTCACATCTCTCCCACTGCTACAGCAGTGTAGGAGGACATGGTGTTGCAGGAAGGAGAGGGTACATATGCTCTGTTTTGTTTACTTATTCCATGATGTAGAACTGCTTTGCAACCCACCATAAAGGTTTAATTCCTTGTTTGCAGTAGAGAAAAAGGGGGGGAATAAAGGTACTGTGACATCTCCTAGGAGTCTAGAGTAAAAATGGGAACCTGTCTGTCATGGCAGAATGAACATTAAAAAAAAAAAACCAAAAACAGGAGCAGTAGAGCCAAACTAACTAAATGTAGAAAGACAATTGGAAACAAAGTTTTAGGGGTGAAAGAGGAAAGTGAAGTATTACCAGGCATATCACAAAGGATTTTGAAATTTGCATATGTGTAACAGAGAATATGAGTGAAGAAAGGACAGTCTAGAGGAGAGGAAAAAATAAAGAAAAGGTGTGGGAACTCAAAAAGGGAACTGATGAGGAAGCCAAAAGGGGCAGAAGGCATTTATGGTCATCTTCTCTGTTTCTGTTCTGGCAGCAACTTAAATATGGCTAGCATCATTAGGCAAGACAAATTATTTTGTGGGGCATCTGTGAACATGAAAATATTTTTGAATACTATCCTACCATTTTGTACTAGTATATTAACATGAATGCCTTGAATCTGAGGTGAGTGCTTCTAAACAGATAAATATAACAAGAACTCTCTGCTTCGCAGCAGATAACTAGAGCTAATCTCTGCAATTATAAAAGCTGGGAAACTGCAATGTTAATTTCTTTCATGCCAAAGGTTTCAAAACAAACAGTTTCTTTAGTTAGAAGATTGTATTTTATAGAATCCAGAACAATTTTCCCTACAAAAATAATAAAAGTGAAAGCCTTCCCCTGGTAATAAAACCATAATGTTTCCTGAATGTCTGATGAGAATGCATTTTGGACAGCCTAATGTGCAATCAAACACCAAATTATTTCTGTTTTCACTTGATATGTGTAAGTGCTTTTCTCTTATTCATGCAAACAGAAGAGAAAAAAAATATATATGTATGTTTCAGTTTTGGCAGTGTATTTGTTTTGATCAAACACACCATTGCTTAGAGAGAGCACAAAAGTGTGAAAATAGAGTCAGACATTAGCGCAGAAAGGCAGAGCTCAGCACTGGGATACAGGGCACAGCCCTTCCATTGCCACTCCAGCATTTGTGGAGCAGATTAACAGTGGCTCCAGGGTTGTTTCCCATCACTGGCTGTTGTACAATGCAGACATCGAAAAGTATCTGTGTCACTTCCAAGTAACCTCTCTGACCAGGAACAAGGCCTAGTCATTTACACAAGGACCGTGGTTTAGCCACAGATGGCATCAAAAAAGGCATCAGCCAGAGAGAAGAGCTTACATCATAACTTGGTACAAAATATAATCACAGAACATGAATCTCACTCTCAGTTTTACATGATTAAGACTTCCACTCAATTCTTGGACTATTCAGTTACTAATAACTGGAAAGATAGTTGTTGGTGCAGGTGCTTACCCATATGCATACCGTTATTGCACTGGGAGTCTTGTTGAGACAGGCCAAGAGTGAAATTATTTGACATAAAACTGAACACCCTTCTACCTTCTAAAGGGGACACCCAGACAAAGATGATGAATTAGGTATCTGCTGCTGCTGCCTTTGCTGCCAGAAACAGCTAGATGCCAAACCTGCTAAGGCCTGGAAGAAGAACCCACTAAGAACTCATCTGCATCATCAGGCATTCAAATGTCTGGAAATTTTATCTGAGTTGTCAAGCAACTGACATTTCATGGGCCAAAGCCTTTCAATTCACACAGAAATATACTGTTCCTTGCTCAGGGGATTTTGGATCAGACCTTACTGAACACATATACTTTGTTCTTTGACAAATTTTCTTCATTTTGGGGTGTGTATTTTAATAATTTAGCCAAATAGGAACATACACTGCTAAGTACATTCCTTTTATACAGCAGGACAGCACTTCTAGTACTGGGAAAACAATTTGCTGTGAATCTCATTTAGCTATGCTCATGAAGAGCATAGCTTTCCTCAGGTGCAAGTACAAGGTCTGAGACATGAAGCTAGCCCAGCCAGACACCTAAGAAGTTTCCAGGAAAAAAAACAGCTGTGCTCTTCACCTCTCCATGAGTTATCTATGTAAAATTATTTGGTATCTTTTTTCCTTATGATTTCCAACCTGAGAGATAGTCCTAATCTAAAATTCAAGCATAAGACTTAACTCATTAATCACTTTTTAATCCCTATATTAAATCACTGATCTAATAAGATTAGGGTTTTTTTCTTAACTATGCAAGTAACAAGCTCTAAGGCAAGTAGGAATTAACTAGTAGAGAATAAATTTCTTTGTGTTCACTCAGAAGAAACTGATTGCGGTAAAAATACTTTAGACACTTGGGCTCTTCTCAAGTGTACTTAAGCTGTTTGAACTTGAAATTTCACTGAAAATTCAATATAGACATTTTCCTCCTAGAGAAAGTTTTTTATTAAAAATAAGATCCTTTAAAAATATTACTTCTACTGATTTTCATATGTAAGTTATCAATTTGGTACATGTTTCCAACGACACCACTGATTTCTCAAGTTAAGTCACAGCACAACTGTGTCACAGTGTATAAAAGCAAAGCTGAAAATTAAATTTTATTGTGCGGTGCAATCACTGATTCTAGTTCTAAAAAGCTAAATCATTCCTCAAAGTAGCACTGAAAACAAGGCCAAGATTCCAAGTGTATTGAAGTTCATCTCAAACACATGTTAGTTGTGCCATGTTTCTGGTTGAGTACTTCCCTGCAGACACACAGACTGCTATCCCTGATGGCAGCCAAGAAACATAATTGTGTAAATTGTTTAAGGAAACCTGAAGTGCATGTGTTAACCAGGTTTAGAGCATGGAATGAGGGAAGTTCTTTTGGTGTGATGTAACTAAACTGAAACTGATGTCACAGACAACCTGTAGAAACAGCATTTTACTAGTCGTTGTCAGGCAAATGGGGTGAAAAAACTTCAGAATTGCCACTAATCATATAATGATTAACATTCAGGATCGTCCTTTATGCTATTAACTCTAACTGCAGCCTAAGTTCCTGATCAGGAGTAACACCAACAATGCAAGGCTATGAGTCTGTGTAAATCTTGCCACCTCTTTTATGCTCTCTAAAGTCTGGCTGAAGTTTCAGTGAACTTTGGTGACAAGAGCAGATTTGAGAAGGCTTCATTTTTAGATGGAAAAAAAAGTATAATACACATGCAACCTTTAAAAAAACCTTAACCAGTCCTCTGACATGTTATTCTTGATCAGCTCTATGCATGTCACACATCTTTTGCACTAATGGCACTACTTCATAAAAACATTGTCAAAGGTATCTTAAAAGAAAGCAGGCAATCTGGAAGCATGTAAGATTAAGTCTAAATTTACTGTTTATATTAGAGAAGGTGGTCACACAAAGAAGACATATTCAGCTGAAGGTTGGATATCCAGAGTGCAGAGTCAAGTTGTCAGATTTAGGAGGCAGCTGCAAGTCAAAATGTCCTGAAAAACCTGACACAAGGTCTTTATCAAAACCAGGAAAGGTGACATTGTTCAGCTCACGTTCCCCCTTTGAAAGCTGCTGTTCCTTATCACTCCAGTTGAGTAGCAGCTGCACTTTGATACAGTAGATGTGTAAAACCTGCAGGTAAATGCACGCAGAGTATGCATGCAGCTCGTGTGCTGTACCTTCTGAGCAGTCTCCTGAAGGGAAACAATTTCAACTCTATCACTGCAGTCATTTGGAGCTCCCCTGATAAATACCCCTTAAAGAAACCCTGCACTGAATATGACAAGAGGGCAGGCTCTCTCCACCTCCAGCTTCTTGATACAGCCAAATAATAAAAGCAAATTCAGAATGGCTAGTGTGGACTCAAACTGTGTTAAAGCACCAGGCACAGAAGAACTGACAGAACACTGCTATCCTACTTTTCCTTCTCCTCACCCTCTTCCACTTCCTCCTCCCCCTTTTCCTTCTCCCCCTGCTCCTCTTCCTCCTCATTCTCCTCTCTTCCTGCTTATTGTCCTCCTCATCCTCCTCCTTTTCATTCATGCTCCCACTGCCCCCAGTTTCCAATTGCTCCTTGTCCTTCCCCTCCCCTGCAGGCAGCGCAGCCGCCCCACCATGTCGCTGAACCCCCGAGACTCTTGCTCAAAAGTCAAACAATGCCTAATAATGCTATGAAATTTGTTTCAGCCCCACACCCAGTAGCAGGCTGACCAGGACACTGGAAACCACTCAATCGGCCGAGAAAACGGAAAAGAAAATGATCTGGCACAGAAAGGGTGAAAAGAATGTGAAATAAAAAGAAATAACTCCCTGAAACAAAGGAGTGATGGGGTGTTGGAGATGGGAGGAGGACTGGAGAAACCATTGAGAAGGCCACTCTGGCCCCCCTCTATCAGGCTTATCTGGCCTCTGGGAACCATAGAGTTGATTGGAGGACCAATGACCATAGAACAGACTCTTCTCAATGTTATCCAATGACAGGATGCAACTGGAGTCAGTTGGAGCACAAGAGGTTTAGGGTAAACACAAGGAAAAACCTTTTCTTAGTGAGGGTGACAGAGCTTGGAACAGGCTGCCCAGGAAGGTTGTGGAGTCTCCTTCACTGGAGACATTCCAGACCCACACGGATGCGTTCCTGGGTGACTTAGTCTAGGTGATCCTACTCTGGCAGGGGGTTGGACTAGATGATCTTCTAGGTCCCTTCCAACCCCTAACATTCTGTGATTCTGTGATTCTGTGATTCAAGCTCCATGCATAGAATAGTCTAGGTAGCATGAAGTAACCTGAAACCACCTATGTAAATACTGGAAAAAGCCCTAAAAAAGATGCAAAAAGTTGTAGCAAGGGTTTAATGGTCTATACCATATAGCTTCTTACCTTTATGAGGAAACATGCTACTGACATCAGTAAGTACACCATAGGATCTGTGAAACAACTTTGCCAGTGTTCACTGTGTGGTGAGTGACTTCTTGCTTCTGTTCATTTTGCACATATACTTGGATGGGGAAGAATAGGGGATGCCAGGTCAAATGTACATCCTCTGCCAGTGGAGATGATTACAAGGAGGTTAATAAATCTGGATTTGATTCACAGGTCTGCCCTCCAGTATTTATAGAGCTGTAGTTGTATCTCAGGTCAAGGTTATAAAAAGAATAGCCACTAAAGATCCAACAATCAGCACAACTGACTCTGTCTTACTTATACCTATTCTTGATGGCTTATAAAAATCAGTGACACTATGCTAGCTGTTTGCAGAGGGATGAACATTGTTCTTGAAAAGGTGTATTTCAGGGAAATTACCAACATGCAATTGTCTCTTGAACAGCTCTGACCAATTTTATAATGTGAATTATAATTATTTTTACATGTTCTATAAGTGAAGGGTCTGGAAATTATTTGAAAAGCATTTCCTTCAAGGAAAAAAAACCAAACAAAAACCCACAACAAAGAAAACATGTTATTCTTCCTCTTGTCTTATTGTTTAAGCAGCAAAAAAATGTCACAGTTAAATCCTGTTTTCATGACATTTTTGGAGACTGTAGTGTTTAGGACAGTTTAGGGAATATATTTTGTCACACCTTATATTCAATTTTTGTTGTCATTCCCAATACAACTCTATTACATTGATAGAAAAATAGGTACTCTCCTCTATTGCCAAACGTTGTGCAGTAGATGATTTGTATATACTATATGTAGAAGTAACTGAAAGTGCTAAAAAGACAAGTTGCTGTTACAGTCAGCCTAACTTCAGGTTAGAGTAAGGAAAAAAAAAAAAATCACAGCAAGACTTCAGTACACCTTTAAAAAACACAGTTTGAGTCTTAATTAATTGAATGTTGCCAGTATCTGGATTTGGATTTCAGATCTGGGTTTGTATTCTTACAGTGGTATTCGCCCAGGAATGCTGCTAGGACCCCCAGAACCCAGGCTGAGCCACAATGGGGCCATGACTGCCTATGCCCTGTATGGAAAAGATTATAATAAACCTTTCTTCTACCACTGAAAACTGAAGTGAATTTAATTGGAAAGAATATATCCAAAGCTCTCTCTAGAATTCTGAAAGGGAAAGGTGCTAGTGGGGCTCAGCAATCTTTGTTGCACCATGCATGCTGGTATTAGTAGTATGGGACCTTATAGCACCAGGCAGGAAAGAGCCTTAAAATAAAATTAAAAAAAAAGAGAGACTTCTGGCAAGGGGTGTACGAGGCACCATCATGCCCTTAAGAGTACACTTCTATGAGTGGAATTGTTTAAGCTGCACAGTGTAAAGTTCAGAGGTGAGCACAATGTGACATCCACACCTTTCCTGCACCACACTTAACCTGTAGTTGGGAAGATTCATGGTGGATTAAAGCCCACCCTGTGAGAGAGATGATTCAGGACTTTGTTTTTTGTGGGAGAGGAAGAGGGAAGAGAGTATCATTCTCCAAAATGTGCTGGTATCGTGCAAGCTACACAGTACATGATAGCCCACCTAAAGTATCAGGCAGACTACCTGACCTGACCCGTTTCAGTTTTAATTCATTCTAACACTGACAAGGCTGCCCACGATGAGAGATCAAAAGCTTTGTAAAATTAGGTTGTGCACGAGTTTGGCTCAAGGCATCTGGGTAGCTTTAAAGAGCTGCTTAGGACTGTGACTGCCACTGAAAAAGTCCTGAGCTGAATTAAAATCAAGTTCAAACTTGCTTTGAAGAACAGCCAAACCTCTGCCTTCAGAAATTTACTTTACACTATAAAGCCACAAGCAGTGCCAGAGATGCTCTGCCTGAAGTTGCATTCCTTCTAGGTTGAAAAGGATGGGGTTTACAGTATAAAGCTTGATGTTTAGAAAAGCAGGGGAACATAAAAAAACAATAAATTACTTAAAGAGAAAACTAGCAATACAACACAGTGACCACATGTACCTCTGCTAGTATTCCCTCAAAAACAAGATCCTATCATGGCAGAACAGAAAATCAAAATAGGAAAGAAATATTCAATCTGAATTACACAAAAAATATAAAAAAATAAATCCTTATAAAAATATCTGAAGGACAAGAAGAAATATCTTTGGGAAAAGGAGCTTTACAGATAATATGTTTTCATCTTGCTAGCCTACCTTTTTCCTCATCCTGTTCTCTCCCAGATAGTTTACCTGATTAATCAATTCAATTCAGCAGGCAAACAGAGGACTTAGAAATACAAAGAAACTACAAATGTCACAAAAACAGCAACGGGAAGGAAGAGCCATTGCTTTTGTCCTTGATGTAAGCAAGTTCTGCAGTACTACCTCGCAAAGTGCAAACTTTATAAATGTCCTATCACAGGAAAACTGGAAAAAAAACCCAAAACAACAACAACAAAAAAAACCAAAACAACAAAAAAACCCACAAACCACCAAAAAACTGGAAGATGTCCCTCTCCAGGTATTTCAAGTCAAGTGATCTTCACAGATAGCACCACTGCATATAAGGATCTGGTGTGCATGCTTCTCAGGGAGCAAGCTTGTTTTCTTCTGCTTTCTGGAATATGCCTTTGTGTTATGAAAAGCTTCTTATCAGGAAAAGTAAAACTATGTATTGCAAAGATGAATGGATAAACAGATGAAAACAAACTATTCAAGATGCAGGACCCTAGATAAAATTAGATATTTGACCTGAATCACCAAAACTTTGCTTCATGTTGTATGACAGGAATCATATGTGCTGAAGCTTCTTGAACATGAGCCATATGGGACTGATGAGAGACTAAAGTGAATGGCGTATAACATATTATTTGATTACCCTAGCAGGAATTGCTGCAAAAAATAAACAATCATCAATTTGTAATGCATTTTTAACCAACAGATACATGTTATCTTTAAATACTTAACTAGAACAAGTGCTAGGTGAAAGTTCTGAGAAAAACAGTGTATGTCATGAGGACTCATATTGTGAAAATAATGTTCATAAAAAAAAAAAAAATCTCTGTTTCTTCTCAAAACTTGCAGTGTTTGCCTAAATACTTTCCTTCTCTTTTGTCATCTGATCAGCCACTCCTCAAAAGTATTTCGGTATTCTGAGAGACAGATGAAGCAAGATGCCCCATCTGCATGACGATTGGGATTTTCCTTAGAGGAGCAGAGTGGGTACCCCTTCACAGAAGTCACCACAGACACCAATTACAGATGTCTCTCTTCTTGCTTTCCTGTTATTTATGAAGCATACATGAGAACCATTGCCCTGTTTAGATTTCAGCATCAAGAGTAGACTTCATGTGCAAGTCTTTAAGAAGAATCATAGCCTTAGAAGTTAAACATAACATTAACAGGCTTTAATATTCGAAAGGACATAATGGAAGTTGAGCTCTACCATCCAGTTGAGCTCCACCATCCCTCTCTTCTGCAAGGCACTTGGATGAATGGTTGCCCTTTAATGCAGTCTATACCCTACATACTTCAGAAGAAACTAACCCATTATCAATGAACCCTACACTTCAGAGTCTGTCAATGACAATCAGACAAAAAAAGCCATTTCCTTAATCAAAGAAAATTATACTTATGAACCAAGACATGAATTAATAAATGTTGTCATAAATCTTCCTTGTGAACTGGGACAATATTGTAGGCTATTCTCTTTTCTTGGGTATGGCAATGCTTTTCTCCACACAAGCCAAGAATTTACTAAAGCCCTTCAGCCACAAGAAGATATGGTAATGTTTCATGGAATGACATTCTAATGGTGAATCTGGTCCCATAGACAGAGTGGAACTGTGGAGTGTCTGGTCATGAGGAACATGGCCACAGGGCACTTCAACAGCACAACATCACTCAGTTCAGCAGCAAACTGTCTTAAACAATAAATCACAGAAGTCATGAGGCTTGAACAACAAGATAATTAAGAGATATGATTGATGTAGATAGGAAAAGAGCAACACCTTATTTTGATTACTTGTCTTCACACATACATGTATCAGGGGATCTGTCTGTGGGTAGGGAAGGTATTTACAGAGGCTGGTAATAGCCCTGTTTATAGCCCCTTCTTGCTGCCATGTGCAAAGGAACTTTACCTTATATGCTTCATTTTGTGTTGCAGAGCCTGGCATATAATAAATCTCATTCTTATTTTTGGCAAATAACCTGCACTCTGTTAAGCAAATTTGATTGTTTAGACTATAATTGAAAATATTTATGTGTAAAAAATGTTTTCTCTTCAGCTTTTATGCAGTGGCTTTAGTTGCAATTTATGTCTATCAACAAACAATAATTAATTTTTTGCAGTTACAGTCACTATCTGATGTCATTCTGTCCCCTTATTGTTAGTATCTGACCTTCCCTTATTCTATTCATAACAAGGTTGGCTTTTATGCCACCTATACAGCAGTTAATTTAGAGGAACATTAAATCAAGCAAAATATTAAAATGGAAAGTAACAAGACTTTAATACTTAAACATAAACATAAAAGTGAGACAGAATTCTCTCATAGACTCCAAAGAGGAAAGAAAATGAGCAAGTGATGCAAAATAAGGACATCTCTATGGGGGTCTTGGAGCTGCCCAGCTGGAAGGCAGTAGGTCAGCTGGTAACATGAATAAATGTACTTCCCCTGAATTCACTGGAGTTTCAGTGTCTTAGGATAATGAAAAGTTAGGTCATTATAATCTGATTTACACCTTATTTATTGCATGTCAGCCATCTTTACAGGCCTATTCAAGATGTGTAGGTAATTCAGTTTTTCTGAACCATTCATTTAGGGAGAGGACAGGAATTTTTCTCACACTGGTGATTCAGAAATTACAAAGCATTGGAGGAAAGTTTTCCCCACATTTCACATCAATGGCCAGTCCAATAAGGTCCCTAAAGAGTGAGAAACTTTTGAAAGGATTTGGTTACAAAGAGTCATCACAATTATTAATATACAGTTTGGTATTTAAAAATATAATAATAATAACAATTTAAAAATCAGTTGTCTTTCAGTTCCAGCTGTTCTAAATAACTTCTCCAAATAAAAAACTCATAATAGGTATTGAAAACCTTTACAGTTGCCTCTGGTGAGAAAGGTGAATTTCTTCACTAAGAAAATTGCATTGGGTAAGGAGAAGGTTTGGGATAATTACTCAGAGTGTGTGCAATATACAATACATTATTTTGGTGGAAGCTCAGATGAAATTAAGGTTTCTGTCCACTACTGTCAGAAAGCCACCTCTACACTGAGAAGCAAACGTGTTGAACATTAAACAGGTTTCCTTCAATAAACAAAATGTACAAAGAAGATACAATGGGATTTAGTGGAAAAAGCACTGGGTATACTATATAATATCAAGATAGAATTAAAACAGTTGAAAAACATGTTTTCTGGTTCTTTACTACACCTGTGTCTATTCTACTTAACTAGCCTTTCTTTATAAAGAAACTTGCTAAAAATAGTATCTGAAACATCATTAAGATTTTTATTTATCTGGTCCAACGTGAGACTAAGTCAAGAAATGACAGAAATTACAAGTTTGCATCAGTGCTGGTTTAATGCAAACCTTTTCAACATTGAGACTGTTTCGATGCTCCTTCTAATGAAGACCTATCTGGTGACTCTCCCACAGCTTGTCCCTCAGCCACACAACTTAGGACTTCCTCAACCAGGAAGAAAAGGAGGATTGTAGTAGTGGTCAACTCTCTATTGAAGGAAGCAGAGGGGCCAATCTGCAGACACGACCCAGCACACAGGGAAGTCTGCTGCCTCCCTGGGGCTTAGGTTAAGGACATTAAAGGAAGGCTGTCTGATCTGTTGCACCCCTCTGATTATTATCCTTTAATAGTTATCCAGGTGAGTAATTATGAGATTTCTGAGAGGAGCCCAAAAGCAATCAAGAAGGACTTCAGGGCGCTAGGGAGATTGGTTGAAGGTTCAGGTGTTGCTTACATGGGTAGTTTTTTCATCAATCCTTCAAGTAGTGGGGAAAAATACAGATAGAGGATGGAAAACACATGTAATTAACACATGGCTGAGAGACTGGTGCCACCACAGGAATTTGGGGTTTTTTGATCATGGAGAGGTTTATATCACACCTGGTTTGCTGGTGTCAGGTGGGTTACTTCTCTCTCATAGGGGAGGAAGGCTTCTATGACAAGAATTGCCTGGGCTCATTGATAGAGCATTAAACTAGATATGAAGGGGGAAAGGGGAAAAACCTGTCCTGCAGGAAACAAACTGGAAACATCTGTGGGGTGTCGTGCCAGCTCCACTGCTACCTCAAGGCTGGTACCAGTCAAGAAGTACTCTAGCATTACTAACTCACTAAAATGTCTCTACACGAATGCACGCAGCATGGGAAACAAACAGGATGAACTAGAGATCTGTGTGTGATCTCAGGACCATGATCTCATTGCAATCACTGAGACATGGTGGACAGCTCTCATGACTGGAACACTGTCATGAATGGCTATGTCCTTTTTAGGAAGTATAGGCTGACAAGTAGAGATGGTGGAGTTGCTGTCTATGCGAAAGCAATTGGAATGTACTGAACTCTCCCTGGGGGGCAATGAGGAGCAGGTACATGGGATTTCTCCATCAAGCTAATTTCATTCAGTGATTGAGGAAATTAAAAAAAAAAAACACACAACAAAACCAAACAATACAACAAACCAAAAGAAACCCAAACCACAGTCCTCATCTCCCTTCCATTTTGTGATGTCTTTTAACTTTTTTTTTTTTCCCCTGACTGTAAAGAAACGTTAGAAAGGTCTGTTTTCCTAGTAGAGGTTTTCATTTCTAATAATGTTTTTCACATTTAAGATTAGGAAACAATGATTTATATTCTGTGAAATAAAGAAACTAAAATAGCTGGCATTTTTTGACCAGTCTTTTGCACTCCTGTAGCTCAGCAGTAATTGTAAAGAAGCCACACATATTTTGACAAACTGAAATTATCTCTAGGGTGTTCATCTGTCAAATAATTTGATTCACATCTCATCTCCTTTCTGAATGAGATGAAAACAAGTCTGCTACAGTACTTCTGCTGTCAAAGGAGAGGATTAATTCAACTGCCTTTAAAATGACAGTGAACTTTTTACTGTCTGTGTCTGAAGAGCAAGCACATAGGGTTTGACTTTATCTGCAGGGACTTAGCCTTACCTTGTGTGTGGAGAACAAGGAGATATGTCCAAAAACTTTCAGATTTAGTCCTTTGGGCCTAAAGCAAATATTTATTTAACTTTCAGCTTGTTTCTGTCTTCCTGAAGTTTTCAGATACCATTGATTGTGAAATGTGTCTGAACAACAGCACTGTTTGGGAAGAGGTGAAGTCCCAGAACTCCTTAAACACTTAACCAGGAAATTAGAATGCAGCAGCTTGTACAGGGAAGGAAGACAGAGTCACCAATGTGCTTGAGGAGAAGAAAGAACTAGGAACCAACTGTGAGAAAGACCTGCCCATTTCACTTACAGAAGTGAATACAAAGCCATCACTATCCAGCTTGTGAACTGAAAACAAGGTAAACTGAATTTCCTTACTGTCTGACAAATCTTCACACAGCTTTATTTTTACCTGTTGTCTTTAATTACTTCACTATCAAAGCTCCCATGAGTTCATCATTCTCCCCACCCCCAAAATCTCTAATGCCATGCAGAAGCAATGAAACATCCAGATCTGCTTAACACAAACATTTATCTACTGCAATCTCCCTTTCCATTGCCCTGTGTCTTTCTTGTCCCTTTAGTCTTTCTCTTACATTTATATATTCAACCCCTCCTCATTCTACAAACTAGGTTTTCTTAAGATGGCACATCCATATACAGAGCAAGTATGCAGAATATGGTTCCTCCAGAATTAAATTCACAACTTTAACTCTGTGAGGGTGCTTGTTGGATAAAGATCTAAATTCTGAGGGTGCTGGAGGTAAAGACAATTCTGCGGTCTGAACATTCATAAACGTTTAAGGTGGGGCAGTAGTAAGAGTTAACAGCAGAGAGCAGCACAGTAGTTTCTGACTTAAAACAGCCAGAAAATCATAAATATGTAGCCCAGTATTGTTCAAGTAGCTTGAGCCAGTCTGTATGAAGAATGCATTTCCTTGCTAATGAATCCTATAATGACAGTTCTTCTTTAAGTTAGTTTGTTAATAATGTAGGAGAAATGAAGATGTTTCATGCATATCTTCATAAATCCCAAACCAGTAACTATGTCTGTAAATTATCTAACATTGTACATCTACCAGATATCTACAGCTGAGTAGTGTCCTGGGTTCCCTTGTTTTTCTTCCTTCTGATTCTTCTGTCCATCTCACTGAGGGGACAGTGTGGGGGAAGCAATGGGCAAGTGGCTGCATGGTGTTTATCTGCTGGAAGAGGTTAAACCACACCAGTCATTACTTTATTTTTAATTACTGAGAGATGGCACTGTTATCCTCTTCTGCTTACATCCCTTTACAAATATCTTAAGTAAACCAAAAGTGCTCTGTCTTGAAAGTGTCTGCAATTCTATATTGGTTTTAAAAGGAAACCATTTCTTCAGCCCACATGGAGGTGTCTCTACAAAAATGCCTGAAGAAGGGTGAGATAAATCCCATCCATTGGGCATTAACAAAATGTACAGTTTCCTGTCCAAGTGATTTCCCAGTCGAACCAGTGTGGGATTCTGTTGCTTATCTGCTAGTTGCTGAAGGAGGAGAAAGAGTGAGAAACTATTTTCTTCACCAAGATGCCTTTATTTATTAATTTACAGCTCTTTTTATACCCTTTTAACCTCAAGGTAATTGGACAAAAAGTCACCCCACCACTGGGGTGACTGGCTCGGGTGTCACAACACCCATAATCAAAACATCTCTCTACCGTTTTACAAACAGCTGCCACCAAGGTCACAGCTGGTAGGAGTCTTTGCAATCCCACGAGAAGGAAAATTCCAGGAAGTAGTTATTTTAGCATCCACACTGTACTACAAAGGGAATGGAAACAGACATATCAAGGTGTGCACTCATATGCTTGAATTTGAATACTCATTTATTTCGTGCTGTACTACACAGAAGGCTTAAATATTTTGTGAGCTGTGATTGTTATCGCTCTTCTTAAGGAGAAGTGCTGGGTTATAAATTAGGAGTTTAAAGTTTGTAAATATTCAGAAGATACAGAAGGGAATTGGCATGTCATCTGCAGTTTTTGTGACCAGGGTAGCCTTTGGGAACTCTGTTCCCCCATCAAATTGCACACCCATGCTAATTAACTTTAAGACAAATTAAAAAAAAGTTTAATATTCCAGACCACAAACAACACTGAAACATACCTAGGGTTGTTACAAATAAGTGTAATGCACCCAGAGGTTCTGCATTTAATACTTATTTTCTTGTTGGCAGCTTAAAGGGATAAACTTGTTTCCTTGAGAGGAAGAAACCAACTCTTTGAACATTTCAGAGATGATTCTCTGTTCTTAATAGATGAAAAACTTTCAGCTCCTACTTACAAATCTTTGTTTGCAGAGTTTTTGCTAGTTCAATTGTGAATGTGCATCTGCTTCATATAGTATGTATGAACTACAGTGTGGCTGCAGTTACTGCTGCTGTATTCGGAGAGCACAGAGCAAAGATCCAGGCATCCCGAGTGGATCCCCACCTTAGCATTTTAGATATAGACAGATACCAACAAGGCACCCACAACAAATCTTTAATCACCTTTACGTACTTAACTTTTCACAGTGAATGTACTGGAGCTGATGTCTCCTCTGTCATAGTGGTCAAGAAGGCTGTGGGCAATGAAGCTGCTCTCTGAATGGAGTGTCTCACATTTCCAGCAAATGAGGATTTCACATTTTGGACACGTTTTCCCAGAGTGCCGCTGCCTTAAAGAATATATTTCCTCTTGTGTTGGCTTCATCTTTTTGGAACCTTTCCTGTGTAAACATCTCCTCTTGTCCTCAAGCAGTTGAATTCTCCCCTGAGAGCTAGAACAGTCAGAAAGAAAGGTGACAAGTTTAACCAATACACTTCCTAGTTAAATTAAATTGGCAGAAGCAATTAGTGTGTGATTTATGAACCCTTCCTGAGACATTACCTATGTCATGATAGAAGCAGATGCAACGTGTGGTCACCTGCAGGAAATGGAAAGGACATAGAATGAGAGTCTAGCTCTGGTGCAGTGGTGGCAGTGACAAGATATTAAACCATAGAGTCACCATTAAAACCACTTAAAATTGTAAGTCAACTAGCTAGGTAGGAGCTTTCTACTCAGTTCTTAAACATGTGACTTTTCTATGGTGATGGTGGCACAAGCCTTGTGTGTTTCCATGAAAACATTTCATACAGCTCTGTGTCTATGTTACAGGCTTCTGACCAAGCAGACCTCATCTGTATTATCGTAAAGGTTCTTCTTACACTCACATACATGAAAAATGTTGCTAACAAGTAAATAAGCCCTATATTACATTATTCTTGCATAGAGATTGAAAGGCTGGAAGAACAACACTCTTGATTGAATTACATACCATTGTATTTTATATAAAATAGAACTTCAAGAAAGACATTGTTTTACAAGAGCTTGGAAATCAGTACTGAACTGTAGAGATATTCTTGTTTGGCTACACCACTGTGAAAGTTCTGCAAGCCCTGATGACTTTAATGTTTTTAAAAACCATTGTCACACAATGTGTCTGTAGAAATATATCCACTGAAGGCAGACTCTCTTTCCATTAATGTCAGAGTACCATGGGAACAGGAAGCTACATTACCAGTTTGAGGTGTTTTTTTATATAAAACTGGGGAAAACGAATATGTATTAATCACTTAACAGATAAAGACAAAGGGCCAGAAAGCATGTTTTTACTGCTTCAGTTGTGCTTTGCTTACCAAATGCATGCTTCAGTGAAATCATGGGTAACAGAGAAAATTGACAGTGGTTATTCACTGTATTTTTGGATGTTTGATTTATGTTTCCGGTCCAGTTCCTCAGCAGTGCAGCAAGATAAACACCAAAGCAAAGCCCTTGGTATTAGCTGTTCTGCAATTGGATCACTCTAAGGGAAGGATCCAGCTTCAGGATAATTTCTGGCTAGTGTATTTTAATCTTATATCAAGCTTGTAACCAGCTGCTGTGGCTATTAAGCTTAATGTATTTAGCTGAGTAATTGCTGAGACTTACTTGCATGCACTTCCTGCTAAGATGATAATTTCATGGTAATTATAAAAGACAGACTCTTTTTAGGACATCTGTAGACAAACAGCCTTTATAATGGAGGAGAAAATACACTTTTTGGAAAGTATTGTAGTTAGCATGATGCATACACTATGTTTACTCTTATTAAGGTGGGATAATACCAAGTACAAAGACCCAAGTAGAGAATTTCAGCTCTCATAAGAATGAATATGATAACTCAATGCTATGGTGCTTGCACAAAGCAGTAAGCTCCAACTAATTTTTGCCACTTTGCTTACCTAAGTTAAAAAAAGAGAACAGTTTACACTGCTTGTTTTTTTCGTTTGTTTGGGTTTTTTTGCTTGGTTTGTTTTTTTTTGTTTTTTTTATTCCTTCTATCTGAAAGTTGCTATTCTAGAACATAATACACTCTGATTCAAGAAACTTGGTAACACTGACTTTGTTGAACAGTGATGTTGTCTGCTGCCCATAGGTTGCCTGTGTGTTACACCCTGGAACAGGTATATTGGTGTAACAAAGCCTGCAACAATGTTATTTATAGAAACATCATCCCGAGTTGTCAGAACTGGCAGCGTGTGCACGCAGAGAATAGAGATGCCGCCCCTCCATATCTCTCTTGCTGGGTGGGAAGCAACACAGGGATACGATTGTAAAATAAACAGGCAGACACAGGGTTTAGAGACCTTCATTTCATACCTAATTCTGCCAATTACTTTGTAGGTTTTTTGGTTAAGTTATTTAATTAACCTGTAACTGTTTCCTTGTTTTTGAAACAGTTAATACAGCAGAGGCAACGAGGTGTCTGTGGCTCTCTTAAAGGTGCTGTGGAAATACTTGCAAAATCTTTTGGTTAAAAACGTATACAAAATAAAAATCTTAGATGTACTTACAGTTTATTCTTAGGACACCCAGAGAGGAAACTCAATCCAGAAAAATCTCTTCCTAAATAGTTGCTCTCGCTTTTTTTGGCTGTGCTTCTCCTCTTCTTTCTTCTCCGAGTTCCTTTTTTCCTTTGTGCCAGCTCATTTTATCTGTCATAACAACAGCACCTGCTGAAATGAAAGCAGAAGCCTGAGCAGCTTTTTGAAAGTCTGTGCCTTACTGTATTTCACCTGGTGGAGTCTGGATGGGTTATTCTACAAACCTGTGTCCTGCTTATGCAGAAGGTTTATCAGATGGCAGTGAGCAGCTGCTTTCTATCAGATGGAGCTAAGACCTGCTTTGAAAAAGCCTGCATACACGAGACAATCTGGGTATTCTTAACCACTATTCCATGTAATTGTAGAAAGAAGGCTTGGACATTAAATATAATAAATATTTCCCTCTACTTGCTCTTTTTCATGATTAGGCTGCTTGCTGAAAACCAAGTAATGAGGTGCCTCATTTGATAAAAGTGAAGAACCAGTGAAACAGTCTTCTGCAGAGAGCAGAAACAGTGAAACAAATTTGAGATGGAACAAATGTTGCAAAGAAAAACCAGAACCCTGAAAAGATGACAAACCAGCTGAGAATTTTTAGTTGAGGCTTGGAAATTTTTTCCTTTTGATAAAGAAGTTGATTAGTCTGCATTTCCGTCTTGCATTGCTTCATCTTCAAGAATTATTCCTTTGGCCTCTCTGATTGAATTTGTTTCTCTGCTCTATGTTTGAATAATAAATTGCATTAATTTTCGGTTTCTTGACATGTAAGGTCACATTCATCCCCTCCTGCTGATGGGAAGTGCTTGTCTGCTCCTACCTGGTCAAAATATTTTACACAAGTCATCTAGAACAAGTAATACAAAGTTTGTAGGCTTAAAAACAAAATTGACAACCATTTTGAAGTATGGACTTTGCTGATTTTACTGTTTATCTGTGACACCCCCACATATGTCATGTCATTCATCCGCCCTCCTCCCTGGCCTTTTATGGACAGTTCTCCTTAACCAGTCCTTATGGTAGGATATACATAGGCATTAGGGACTCACTGTTTCATGTTTGGCGGCATGAAACAGTTTTATATTGTGTTCATAATATTCCAAAATTCTGTGTTGACACATATTAAACAAGAAACTGTGAATATCTCAAAGGAACAGTGACACATACCCAGGTTTTTAACAGAACCTAAGCTGGACCTGTTTCTCCCACTGAAATGGCAGAAAATACTATTTATGAAAGAAATTAGAGTTCACTGACCTGTAAAAGAAAACTGTCACTAAATAATTACTATGCTAATAAGCAATGAAAAAAAAAAGTGAATGAAAGAAAATTACACACCTCAATTATAGACTTTCCTTTTGTTTTTAATTTCTGGAAAAATAATCTTCATGTTCATGACCCATTTTAGGCATATGGTGGTACTGAGGTGAAGGTTTTCAGAGCAGTCCAGTCTGTGGCTAATAAAATCAGCAGCTGGGTAGGCAGGAACCTACATTTCTTCTGAGAAGTGATATTCAAAGGCTCCTTACTGCAGGATCTTACAGTGCTAATTCCACTTGTCTAAAAAAAGCAATAGAGAAAAATGTTACATTGAAAGTACAGATATGGAAATTGGTGACAAAAAATCAAAGCTACACAGAAGGAATCTTTTCTAAAGCCTTTTAGTCACTACTTTTTTTTTTTAAAAATATACTTTGGACATACATAGTATATTTCTCTTCTTTAAAAGATGAAGTTATCTGGCTATGTTGTGTTTCCAGTGTAATGAATTCTAACGATGTAAAGAGAACTTCTCCTATATTTAAAATATATATTTAAATGTGTTGTGAGATAAGATTTGAATACACAGTTTTGAATAATTGATTTCTTTGCCTTGCTTTTTTTTCTCTGCTTAAATTTAGTGAAACTTGACTACCATTGCTTTCAATATACTGATTAATTGCCCTCATCTTTCTTACTTAGCAACAGCAATAGTTTTGGTTTGTGAGCTAACATCAGAGTGTTGCTGTGGCTAGTCCTGAGAGATACTTTATTATGTGGTCAGTCCATAAACCTATAGAATATATGATGACTCTAAAACAGAAATCCTACTTGTATTTCTGTGAGAAAATGTCTTTTTCAGATGAAGATCCTATAACAGTAGACAACATTTGCAGGAGCATCAGTGTCATAACTGTAGGTTGTCTCTAGTTAATTATAAGCAAGGTCTAGTACCTTCAGATGTCAAAACTGATCTGCATTGACACCTCCTGATTATTGCTTTAACTACATGAACAGTTATTGGTGCCTCTGTAACTGCCTTCATATTTATAAATACAATTTCAGAACAAAGTATGAATTATGAATGGCGTAAAAAACCCCAGCAATTTACAAACAAGACTGACAGTTTTCCCTGCCTAAGTCTGGCAGGGAAGGAATCAGGGAAACTATTTACTGGAAACGGAGCATGTCCACAGCCATTTTCCAATTGCAGCAGCACACAGCAGCCCTCACCCAGCTGATATCCCCTGTGGTAAATGAACCAAACAGAATTAAGAGGCAAAAATCTTTGTGGAAGGGACTGTCATGCAAACACACAGGTCAAAAGATGCCAGACAGGAAAGGAGAAGATGCCAGATGGGAAAGGAAGAAGTGATATGGCTAGCAACTTGGGAAAAATTTATCTGTGTCCCCAGGATACAGCTTTTCTGATCCAGTTTTGTGTTTTAATAAAATAAAATTTTAAGCTGTTTGAACTAATTCTGATCATATTATTTTTGTCACCACAGGGTGTCTGCATCTCTTTTCAGACCAAAGGTTTTGGCAGCCTTTAATGGCCACCTGCAATTTCAAGGGCTAAAGGAAAATGTTTCCCAGGTTAGCTGTGGATTTTCTTCACGATCATGATCCCTCTTGGGTTGGACAGTGATGCCTTCAGTAGTTGGTAGGAAATTTTTCTTTAGTCCACTGATGTTACTCAAAGTGATTTTGAGAGCTCTTCTGTCTCAGACAGCTGTGGCCACTGATGTGGTGCACTGATCCAGGTTAAACTTGTTCTGCACTGTACTCACAGTGTTGGAAGCATTATCCCTGCACTGGCACACATTTGCCAAATCTGAAAGTGTCTGTTTGTCCTTTTATCTTTATGCTTATGTGGTTATTTTCTGTACTCCCTTCAGTTAGGATAATGCTGCATGAAGTCAGCATAAACACTGGTCCATGTGCTCTATATAGTTTGTGTATTGAAACAGTTTCATGTGGGGTTTAGGTTTTGTGGGTTGTTTGGGTTTGTTTTTGAGTGTTATGAGCTTTGGTTTAACATCAATACTTACTTGTTCCACCCTCCATATAGTAGGGATATGAAGTAGTAGCACAGAAGGGGCAGGAATATCTAGGTCCTTCTGTCCCAGGAGCTCCTGGCCATACTAGTCATGCATAACTTTTCACAACCTCAGTATCCAAGTGTAGTTTAAGGACTAAAAAGATAACCACCTGGTAGCAGGTGGCCCCAGTATTTGGCTTATGGCTGTGTGTGTGTTGGTGTGGCTGTATGCTATAGGGAGGGGGACTATTGTATAAATGTATCTTGGTTTAGGATGTCTGAAAAGCAAACTGTCCTCAGGATAAAAGAATTATGGAGGAATTCCAGATGGGACTTGCTAATCTAAGTTGTCTGTGGATGGATAGAACTTAAAGCTAGGAAAGAATCTTCTGTTTGTCTCATGTTCATACAATTCAGTATGAGGTGGTTTTTTCCCTTTGAAGAAAAGTTTCCCAGATCCAGGCTGTTACTAGTGCAGTATGTGAACAAGCCCTGAGTAATGTAGTCAAATGCAGAACATTAAAGGTCAAAGTGGTGCCTTAAGTGATATTTATTTATTTGTGCAGATAGTTTCAGTACAATATACAGAATCACCTTTCAGTGCCAGCTGGTATGATGAGTCTTTAATGCAGTGAGCAAGCTCTTGGGCAGTGGAGGGAGAGGGAAATGAATCATAGAATCATATAATATTAGAGGTTGGAAGGAACCTAGAAAGATGATATAGTCAAACCCCTCTGCCAGAGCAGGATCACCTAGACCAAGTCACACAGGAACACACACAGGTGGGTCTTGAATGTCTCCAGAGAAGGAGACTCCACAACATCCCAGAGCAGCTCATTCCAGTGCTCTATCACCCTCACAGTGAAAAAGTTTTTCCTTGTGTTTGCCCTAAACTTCTTGTGCTCCAACTTACTCCCCTTGCCTCTTTTCCTAATCACAGAATCACAGAATCACAGATAATAGGGGCTGGAAGGGACCTAGAACATCATCTAGTCCAACCCCCCTGCCAGAGCAGGATCAATTAGACCAAGTCACACAGGAACAGATCCAGGCGGGTCTTAAGTGTCTCCAGAGATGGAGACTCCACAACCCCCCTGGG
>JANHGL010020600.1:0-22264 GCA_024611195.1 Ceyx melanurus | reverse complement strand
GCCTTTATTTATTAATTTACAGCTCTTTTTATACCCTTTTAACCTCAAGGTAATTGGACAAGAAGCCAGCCACCCCTGGGGTGATTGGCTGGGGTGCCACAGCACCCATAATCAAAACATCTCTCCACCGTTTTACAAACAGCTGCCACCAATGTCACAGCTGGTGGGAGTCTTTGCGATCCCACGAGAAGGAAAATTCCAGGCAGTAGTTATTTTAACGTCCACAATTCACCCTTTTTGTTTTATAAGATCACAAAGATATAGTTTGTCTAGCAGCCCATCTCTACATAACAGTTCTACTAGGTATTAGTCTTACATAGAAATTTACATCTGTTATTAATTCTAAACATAGCCTTAAGGGCTTTAACTATCTGACTCCATAAGAAAGAAATTTAAATTTCAGTCTCTGCTTGTGGAGGGACCATCCACCTGATGGTCGATACCCTGGTCAGTATCAGATGGATCATTAGGTTGATGATCTGCATTGTGGTTGCCATTTTGAGGTTGCCTGTTCTACCTCTGGTGCCACAGGTCAGGGCAAACACATGTTGTAGGTAGCCACACTACTCCAGTATCTGTGGAAATGCAAGCATACCCACGACCCCAAGCAATAAACTCATGCGGGCCTTCCCACTTATTAGTGAGTAGGTCTTGTACTCAGACTTTGGTCCAAAGCATGTGTGTGTCTCCTGAAGACTTCAATGAGAGAAAATGATTCAGAATAACAGGATTATTTGAATTTGGTGGTACTGTAAGGTGATTGTATACAAAGCTTTTTCTAGTTGACTCTGTGGGGATTCTCCATGCATTCCCCCTTTCTGTTTTTCCAAAAGATGCTTTAAAGTGACATGAGTGTGTTCCCCAATGGCTTGTCCGGTAGAGGAATGTGGTATACCCAAGGTGTGGTCTACGCCCCATACGTGCAAGAACTGCAGCGTATTCTGCGAGGCATAGGCAAGACCATTATCGGTTTTCACAGTAGATGGCATGCCCTGGACCAAAAAAGCCAGTTTCCAATGGGCAATGACATCACAGCATTTCTCTCCCATGTGAGCAGAAGCCCACATGGCTAAGGAGAAGGTGTCAATAGAGACATGCACATATTTAAATTGGCCAAATTCAGGGATGTGTGTTACATCCGTCTGCCAAAGCTGCAAGGTTCTTAGGCTCCTGGGGTTTACCTCCTGTGGCAAAGGCGCAGCGAGTCCGTGACAGTCAGCACAAGAGCTGACAATGTCACGAGCTTCATTTGGCGTTAAATGAAACTGCTTCTGCAGGGTATGTGCACTTTGATGGAAGAAACCGTGCAATGCCTTGGCTTGTGCAATTTTGTCGGGTTGAGGCACTACCCACGCGGGGTTGGCCAGCATGTCAGCCCTGGTGTTGCCTTCTGTTATGAAACCTGGAAGGTTCATGTGGCTTCGGATGTGCAAAATATAATATGGATGCACTCGAGCTTGAATCGCATACCAAAAATTTTGCAATAGTGAAAACAGAGCCGCATTGTTCACCTTCTTTAGAAGTGAACAATCTAAGCATTGGGTTATATCTGCTACATAAGCAGAATCAGTAACCAAATTCAAAGATACCTGAGAGAATTACTGAAATGCCATGGTAACAGCTCTTAATTCAACCAGCTGAGCAAAGCCTGATTCATGGCCTTTCAGCACCTGCCATTCAGATCCTTCCTTCCAGGTAACAATGGCTTTCCCTGTTTTTCCTAAAACATCTGTGAAGATGGTGGATCCTTGCACTGGCACTTGGCTACTTTTTGGCCACAAGGTAAAATTGGTTGATTTCTCCAGCTGCAGTAATTTATGGCTGGACAGATGGTAAGTAATCTGCCCTGAGAAGCTCTGCAGCACACTTTGCAAAGGAGCGCTGTTAACAAGGCTCCACTCAAAGTATTCCTGCGATATTGGAATAATAATTGCTGCAGGATCTGCTGCCATTAATTGCAAACACCGTTGGCAGCATTTGATTATCAGGGAAGTGATCAATTCAAACACTGTGGGTGCGGTCTTTTTTGACTGATCAGTCAAAAAGACCCATTCTAGGGTATGTAAAGGGTCAGGCCATTGTATATTCCACTGACCAATTATACCTGTAGGATGGAGATCTGGAATAGTAATGAAAACAGTGATATCAATGGAGGGATCCACTCAATAAACCTCACGAGCGGATACAGCCTGTTGCACCTCCTGTAGCGCTCATTGCGCTTCCAGAGTCAATTCCTGAGGTGAATTCAAATCAGGATCCCCCTTTAAAATATTAAATAGCTGGGAAAGTTGTGTCGTGGTTAGTCCCAGATAAGGACGTACCCAGTTGATGACACCCAGTAATTTCTGAGCATCATTCAAGGTCTTAATAGAGCCTGAGAATTGCACCTCTTGGTGTTGTATAGTTTGTTCCAGAATTTTGACTCCTAAGTATTTCCAAGGAGGATGCTGCTGGACTTTCTCCGGAGCTACATCCAATCCATGGGCATACAGAGCAGCAAGCAGCCAAGACTGTATCCTCAGCAACTCGTCTTGGCTGGATGCTGCCACCAAAATATCATCCATGTAATGGTAGCAGTATGCATTAGGAAACTGCTCATGGACTCCGGACAAAGCTTGAGCAACATACCACTGACAAATTATAGGGCTGTTCCTCATCCCTTGTGGGAGGACCTTCCACTGATATCATTTAACAGGTTCAGCATTGTTAACTGCAGGCACAGTAAAGGCAAATTTTTGCCTGTCTTTAGGATGCAAAGGGATTGTGAAAAAGCAATCCTTCATATCAATGATCAGGATGTCCCACCCTGTTGGGATCATGGTTGGTGAGGGCATACCAGGCTGCAACGCCCCCATGCCTTCCATCACTCCGTTAACTTTTCGGAGATTCTGAAACAGTCTCCATTTCCCTGATTTTTTCTTAATTATGAAAACAGGAGTATTCCAGGGACTAGTAGAGGTCTCAATATGTCCCTGTTGTAACTGTTCCTGAACCAGCTGACGAAGGGCGACCAACGTCTCCTTTGATAGGGGCCACTGCAGTTCCCTGATCGGTGTGTCTACTAGCCACCGCAGAGGCAGTGTAGGATACTGTGCACCCTTACACACAGTGACCCCTATCAAAAATGTGTTCCAATCCATACCTCTCAAGCTGCCAACACGTCCCGCCCCCCATAGGTTAACTGGGGCGGTAGTGACATAAGGCTTGATTATAGCTGTGTGTCCCTCTGGGTCTTTTACCATCACAGGCTGTTCTCTTAAATAGCTCTGTTCAGTTCCTCCTAACCCTGTGATGGCCGATCCCACAGGGGCTAAAGTCCACGAGGGAGGCCATGCAAAGAAGGAGATGATAGTTACATCAGAACCTGCGTCAATCAAACCTCAAAGCTGAATCTGAGGCAGATGGGCGTTCGGCAGGGTCAGGGTACATGTCATCTGTGGCCTTTGGTTAGAGATGTCTGCAGTCCAGAAAGCCTGTGGAAGTCCCCTAGATCCACTGCCATCATCTCCAGGAAGTTGCTGATCTGTTCTGGGGACACAAGTCTCAAAAGGCACTAGTTTAGCAAGGCAAGTTTTTTCAGGAATAGTAAGAGGGGGTTTTGGTGTGGAAACCATAGCATGAATCTGACCTTAAAAGTCAGCCTCAATAACTCTTGGGTGTACAAAGATCCCTTGATGGGTGACATCAGCTTTTCCCACAATCATCGCACTGGATCCCTGGACAAGTGGTCCATATGCATCTAAAGGAACCTTATAATTACTGCTAGAGTCTAGAGTGACTGCTGCTGAGCAAGCTGATTTGAATGCTGTCTCCAGGGTGGTTGCATAGGCCTGTGCCTGTGCCACTTTCTGGGGGAACACCTGCATCAGAGAGCAATTCCCTCCCTTTGCACCCCAATGGATGTTTCCTGTCAAGGGTCATCTGTTAGCATGGTTCAGAGACTTACAGTAGGCTGCAACATGCCCTGGCCTGACACACCACTCTCATTGGGGAATCCCTTTGTTCTCCTTTTGTTTCGGCTTAGGTTGTTTCTGCTTACCTCCAGCTTTGGTTTGCTTTGGGTCATGATCATAAGATGCATGAACAGATGGCAGGAGCACAGCCAAAGCAGACCGCTTCTGAGCCCCAGACCCCACCTTAGTGTAGGCTTGGATCATGTCTGTGAGTCCAGGTTCTCCTGGGATCGCATCAATGATTTTTCTGCATTCCTCATTTGCATTATCTCTCACTAATTGATTGCACAACTGCTGCCTTACAGTGAATTCATTAATCTGCAGCTTAAGAGAGGCGGCAAGTTTCTCCACAAAGGATATATATGGCTCTGACTGTCCCTGCATTATCTTTGTGTACTGTGGTGCAGGAGCAACCATCTGTATGGTTTTCAGTATGGCAGTCATGCCAATCTGCTGAGCCTGCTGTAGGATGCTGGGGGGCCAGGTACCCTGGATATTGGCATCAGAGTAGGCATTAATTCCCATAAGAGCATCTGTCCCTACAGAATGTCTAGGGTCCTCCTCAGGAAGTTGTGCATTTATTACAGCAACCTTATTAGCCATTTTTCTCCAGATAGCTTCAAAAGTTGCACATTGTATAGGCTGAAACAGGATCTGATTCAAATGCCTGATATCGAAAGGAGCAAGTAAATCTGTATTTATTACTCTAATCATCTGCATAACCTGAACAGTACCAAGCCCATATTGAGCTACCTTGTTTTGCAAGGTTATTTTAGCATCCACAGGATTCTGCATCCCTTCTCTTGTAGCTGCCCTATTACTTATCAAAGAATGTGATTAGAAAAAAAAACCAACAGAGAGCGTGAACATTATGCTCAGTAAGGACGGTATTCACTTGGCAGACAGTTGTCTGGGTAACAGCTTTGTTCCCTGAACTAGTTTTGCATTTTTAGCCCTTGTTCATTACTATATGGGGATGTGGGCCACAGTTCAGGACTCTTCTCCCTCACAGGCCCCATCCACATTCCCCTTCTTGCCATAAATTCTGTATTCATCAGTTCAGACCATCATTCTTGCTCAATGAACGAAAGCAATTGTGACTACTATTATTTGTGCAATGTACAGTTTGATGGAAGTGCTATAGTTATGGCAGAACAGGCATTTCAGAGACACAGAAGAATGTCTCATTTCAAGGTCTTAAATGGCTTCAACAGGAAATATATGTCGAGAGATTCAGCTCTCGCAAAATGGATGCATATCTGAGCATGTGGAAGAACAGAGTATCTGACATCCTAAAAGCCTTAGTCCAACAGACAGCTAAACAGGATTTTTCTGGGTCACAATGCTCACAATGCTTTAGACGTTTAAATCTTTTTCTTGAGTCAATGCTATTTTCAGAGATATTAGGTGTTTTGTGTTGTGGATCACATTAGGATAGATGTTAGGAAGTAGTGAAAAGTGCTTTGAAAAAGTATAATTTTGAAAAGTGTTCAATTATTGTGACCTCTCACCCTTCCCCCCATTCTCCAACCTTTCAAATGCCTAATCAAATATACACTCTTTGCAATGTACCTGAAGGACATATCTTCATGCATACTACAGTCATCTAATACTGAAGCAACACAGAGACAGAAAGAACAAAGTTTGGATCCATGGCAATGTTCACATTGCAAAATAAAAAAAAAAAAAAAGAGAGATTAAGCAGATTAAGCAAGACTTTCCTAGAATCTGCTACTGCATGATTTGATGGTGAATAATAATATACTACAGTGTTCCAGTGGAGGACATACATCCTCAATTAATATTGTTGCAAGATGGCTCAGGTCTCTCAAATCAATTCCACATTTACATAATTTCTGTGTTTGCCAGGACATCTGATCTTCACAGTTGTTCAACTATTTGAACATCTGCTGCAGATCTGGGGGCTGGATCCATGTGTCACAGCCTTGAATATTGCAGTCAAGTAAACACCAGCCAAGCAAAATTCTTCAGGGACAGTATCCAACATCATAAGAATCTGCCTCTCCTTATACCCTGGCACTGGTATAAGCCTGGAAAATGTTCTTAAGTGAGTGAAATTATAATAGTGGCACTCAGCAGGGTGAAGGAGATCAGAAACTGAAGTAAACTTCCATTGTCCCATAATGCTGTCATCTACTTTACTGTTTTCAGGTTAACAGATCTAAATAATAGTAAAACCTGTCCTTAGGACATGCCATTTGGAAAACTCACATTAGCCAACTTTACAGTTTCTTTCTCTAAATACTGAAATTACAGCTTTAATATCCTCATCTTGCTTTTACAACTGATAAAGTTTCTGTTGCAAATGGAGGAAAAGAAAAAAAAAAAAGAAATAAAGCTCACAACTGTATAATCAAAAAACCAAATCCATACTTCTTAGTCCTCAGGTCAAAAGTCTTACTACAGTGACAGCTTTTTCCAAGATAGGATGTCTCATTTGTCCTGTACGCACATGCAAGGAACAATTTGCTTGGTCTTTAGGAGATCTCAGTTGCATGATTTTAATTTCTGAATTAGAAAATGAACAATAAGGCACATTGAAATTCCAGGGAGAATGTGCGGTGAAATTTTAAAAAACACTCACTAATGATAAGAGTTTGCTTTTGTTGAAAGTAAAATAACTGATTTCAACGGAAAGGGAACAGTACACAGGTCAAGCTGCATAAAAAGTTCTTCCTTATATGAATGAGTGCTCGGATTTTAATATTTATTTATAAAAATATTTCTCTGATTGTCATCATCACAAATGCTGCACAGGTCAATTTAATATATCCCCGGAAAGAGCTTTTCCTAAGACAGAGGCACAATGGAGTTTTTCTTCCCCAGTCAGGAGCAGAGGCACAGTCATTCACCAAGATACTCCATCACACAGAAGTCGTTGGCTGGACTGAGGTCCTTGCTTCAAATACAGACTTCAAATAGCGTTTTATTAGTTTATGTAGTACTTTATGGACTACTGATAAGCCTTTGCCCAGAGGAATCTGTAGTTTCAAAGACACAGTCAAATGCTAATTAGACTGAAATGCACCACTAACTCACCGCTACAACTTGCTACTACACTCTGCAGTAGATCTTTGCACGTGCCTATTACAACTATACAAAAGACATAGAAACATCCTGGTGTTCAGAGCACTCAATTAAAACATCAACAATATTACAGAAAATGAAGGAACCACAAACATTTAGGTCCTTAGGCTCCAAGATGTTTAAAAAACTAAGACTGTCTCTGCAATAATGTTGTATTTTTATGTTCATTAACTTCTGTCTCTCCAGTAACTTTTTCTATAACCATAGATTTCAAACTACTCACATTACTACGATGATATAATTTATAATTGTTTAGCCATAGGATAAGCATGATGTCTTTTGTGAATTGTATACTTATGGTCATATAGTAAATGCTTTCCTTGAAGACCTTGTTTAGGCTTTAAAAATATACCTGCAGTTCACATACATTCTGAAGAGATAAGTCAAATTGTCTATCTTACATAATTAAATGTCTTATTTAAAATTTCTTCTGTAAGTGGAAATAATGACACCTAATGATTACTGAATAATGACTGTGATGTCTTTAGGTGGAAAAAAAAAACCCAAAACACACTTGGAAGTATTAGCATGCATCCTGGAAGCCCAGTATTCACTGAGGCATCCTTCCCCTGCTTGTTTTGATAATGTAAGATTTTATAAGAAGCATTTACAAATCAATTAGCATTTGTTTATTTGATAAAAAATGAGAATTCAACAACTGTGAACTAACTGCATTTTCTCTGATATCATTAACCTGACCAAAACACATGACTAACAGAATGCCTCGGTCCCTTAGGAGTTATTTGTTACCTGGAGTTTCTGAAAATGTTAATAGAAAATGTTTAACTGTCCTCATTGTTTCTGATCTGAAGAAACACTAAAACATCAAGAGATAATTTTACCTTATAATCTCAACATGCTAAGCTCCCTATGGTGTCCCATCCTTTGCATTCAAACCTGTATATCAAGAACCTAATTTTCTTCATATAACTACAGTATATGATATTTATAGTGAGAATTGAATATGCAAACTGTAGATAGTTTCAATCCATCATGAAAATAAATGCAGCATTTAGAGTTTACAATAATAATAATAGATAATATAATAGCTCATTTTTGTAATGATCATGTGTATAAAAGTCTCCTCTGTAAAACCAGTAACACGAAAAACTGTAGTCTGCCATAACAAGATGACAAAAAGTTACACTCACAGTATTAAAATGTAATGTGATTCACAAAACAGAGACTACAGCATATGTATCCAACAGGTTCCCATAAGGGTTTGCCCATGCTTTAGAAACTCAGTGTCAAGAGACAATGGAAAGATCAGGACTTGTTTCCTCTCTCCAGAGAATGAGTTCAAGGATAGAACCCAAAACTGTACTTTTCGCAAAGTCTGAACTCGCCTGGTGGTGAGTGGTTCCAATCCAAGCACAGCTACTATGTTCATACTGAACATCTAAGTTGTCAGGTACTGACCCAAAGGCTGATGAAGAGTGTATACAAAAGAGGTGATAACAGAAGAGCTCTTGCATTTAATCCCCAGATGGCAATACTGAACTTAAAGAACACCACAGATTCTTTCCTGTGGTAGCAAATTGCTATACAGGTCAATACCAAGGTATACAAAACTGAAGTAGCTGAGACACTTCTCTAATGTAAAACACAAGTGATTTGTTGACTGTTTTTTAGGTAATGACATATTAAGCACTGCAATACAGTTTTGGATGAGCACTTCTGATTCATATCATTGAAAGCAAAGTAGTTAAAAAGTTCTACCAATAATATTATTTGGTAGGGCATGCCAGATGACTTAGAAAGCAAGTACTGTCACCAGGACTATGACTTGAATTAATCATGCACATATTCATGAGGGACAACAAGGTGGAACTTTTGTTAAAAGGACAGTTCAAATAACAGGATATTTTTGTTAGAAAGAAATGACAAGTTTAGCTTCTTACCTGCGTCAACATGGAAAAGGCTTACGCATACATTTAAGGTCAGATATAAATATACTACCTGATTTCTGAGGATAAATATGTGTTCATAAAGGAAATCCAATCACTAAGCCTTTAGCTGTATTTTGGTAGTAATCAGAACTTGCACAATATGGCTCCTATCCAATATAATTTTTTTATTTCCATATAAGAAAATATATAACAATGTTTTAAATCTTTTTTTATATATCTGAGTACAATGATAATTAATTCCATGAATAATTGAGGGATCTAGTTATGCTGGTCATACCATCTCAGGTAATGAAATTCATATGACAGCATCACTTTTCAAGAAAGTGCAATCTAAATAGCTACACCAAAAAAAAACAGACTAGCACTTAAAAACACAAGATTAAAAATGAAGGTAAAGAGATTTCAGTAACACCCAAGGCCTGAAATATAAACCAGGAGTAAAACTTGATTTTTTACCTCCTACCTGCAAGGGTTGAGGGGAACAAAATTATAATCTATGAACAAGATAGAAAAAAAATAAAATCATATGGTAATAGAGTCACAACGTCCAGATAGAAAAACAAATAAACATATGGTAATATAGTCACAAAGTCATGCAAGCCTATGTTCACATAGAAGATTTTCATCAATGGTCACAAGAAAGGCAGGTTGGATGCTTTAGTTTTGTTTTTTTTTCCCTTGTTAAGAGTGAACTTTTCATACCGATGTGTCTATTTTTGGATACTTAAGAATTAAGGTATGAAACAAAATCCCTCTTTCTTCTAAGGCTTTGGATCAGACTTCTGAAGGAATTTGGTTTTGGAGACAAAATCAGGTTCTGAAAAGATTAACATAATTTATAAACCTTTGAGCAATTAACCCCCTCACCTCAATCAATGATGAGCCCTTTTCTTGTTAAGATAACTGAAGAAATTTCTTGATGTGACCACTGGTACACTTCCATGGGGTCAACAAACACCTCTAAACCAAACTTTATCTGTACAGGAGCACGCAGTTTCCAGACAAATAACACACAGTAGATGATAAACAGTAATGGTTTGCTTGATTCCATCATATCACGGTTTGCAAATTTGAAGCTCAGTAACATAGTTCTGTGTTTTAAATACAACTAAAGATATATACCACAAGATACAACTACTTTTGTTTTCTATGTACAGAACTACTTATGATTTTCAGTTTCATGAATAGATCTACTGATTAACAAGAGCACATGGTAAGTTTCAAAGTGGTTTAATCCAACTAATAAAATATCCAAAAGTAATTTTACTTCTCTGTGGAAGTACCACTTCAGAAACTGTTCTTCACTGTGACTGAGCTGTTTTTTCTTGCCCCCTTAATCCCCCAGAGAAGAAAAGGTTAATGATGGCAACTTTGATGAATGATCATTTTCCTTTCCTGAAAGGAGTATCTGTGAAAATGATTCAGCTGCAATTTTGGTCTCTGTTCTGAGCCCTGTGAGCAGAATAGTTTCCAGATTTTTATCTGACAAAAAGTCAGCATAAAACAACTAAGTAGTTTTGGAGTAGAGTCTGGACCAGAACTCAAAATTCCCCTACTGCTTACTAATGTACAGTTAGTAGACTTCATGCACTGTAGTAGTCGATACATAATGAATAATGAGGAATGGAGTGAGTCTCTGAAAGTAAGGGTACTTGTTGGCAGACACAGGAAAGTAGGAAGTGTGTATTAGAACTATCTCAAGACAAGCAAATATTTGAGCTAGACTTTCCTACTTCCTAGGTAAAAAGCCTTACCAGTTAGCAATACAACATAAGAAAGGTAAACACAATCCCGTCCTCTGGTGCTTTTGTTTTTAAGTAGGACAGGGACAGTTTAGTACTCTGAAATACCTTTTCCATTCTTTTCACCATGGTGACATTCAAATGAACAGAAGTTCCTTACATCCAGAGCAGCAAAGGAGAGCAAGAGGACCTCTCTCAACAGAACTGAGTAGCCCTCACCCAGGACATTCTTACCTTTCCAGATCTCACTCAATCCCTCCTTTTCAATAGCAACTAGGTCTCCTACAGGACATATATTGTTAGTCATTTAGGAGTATGACTTTTAGACAGTGAAGCCAGTCACTGGTTACAGTATAACAGTATGACAGGGATTGGAAGGGACCTCAAAAATCATCTGGTCCAATGAGCAGGATTGCCTATATTAGGTTGTACAGGAATTCATCCAGGTGGTTTTTAAATATCTCCAGAGAAGGACACCCCACAGCCTCTCTGGGCATCCTGTTCCAGTGCTCTGTCAACCTTGCCATGATTTTTTTTTCTTATATTTATATGGAACCTCCTCTGTTTCAGCTTGCACCCATTGCCCCTTGTCCTATCTTTGGATGCCACTGAGAAGAGCCTGGCTCCATCCTCCTGACACTCACCCTTTACATATTTATAAACAATCACAAGGTCACCCCTCAGTCTTCTCCAAGCTAAAGAGTCCCAGCTCTCCCAGCCTCTCCTCATAAGGGAAATGTTCCACTCCCTTAATCATCTTTGTGGCTCTGTGCTGGACTGTCTCAAGCAGTTCCCTGTCCTTCTTGAACTGAGGAGCACAGAACTGTGCACAATATTCCAGATATGACCTCACCAGGGAAGAGCAGAGAGGAGGGAGAACCTCTCTCAACCTACTAACCACACCCCTTCTAGTACACCCCAGGATACCATTGGCCTTCTTGGCCACAAGGGCACATTGATGGCTCATGGTCTTCCTGCTGGCCACCAGATTACAGGCTGCAAAATGTCATTGATAATCAGAATTCAATTGCCTTCATGGTACAATGACCCTCAAAAAAACCGTTCATGTTCATCTGGGAAAGCATGGACACTATTCGCTCCAGCATTTCCAAACTGGATAATGGTATAATAATAGCCACATAAAAGGTAAATTTATTAGCACTGAGGTCCACATAGCAGAAAAGCTGAGCTGAATAATCTTTTGACCTGTGATATTCTAGTAGTGCTTTATGATCTAAAAGATTTTTCTACTTACACAAATATATACTGTGGCCTTTAGAATGCATTTTTGTGGTAACACTGGTTAGAGTGGTTTTGGTTGTTTGGTTGTTGCTTTTTTTTTTTTTTTTTGCTTTAGACCTTCTATTCACCTGCAGCAATGTATCAAGAAGTAGGACAGGAAAAAAGAAAATATTAAATCACAGAGCTTCACAGTTATGTGGTCTATAAATATGGTACAGGTGCCAAAACAGATCATATGTGAGCTACCACACATTCATGTTTGGTCCTGATAGTTATAACTTTTCTTCAGGTAAATCTATTGTAGCTGAAAGGTACCAAATTATAGAAGTAGGGATTTTGAATTATCTATAGGAACTACCATACAAATATCTGCAGTGTTCATCTCTTCCATGCTGCCTATTCTTACCAGCTAACAAGTTAAACATACAAAGGGGGGAGTATTTGGGGAGAAATACTGTATATTACTATAATGTGGGCGCAGAAGCTCAGTAAGTGTAAATCTATACTGCTCCTTTCAAACTAAAGAAAATTTTAATCTCATATTTTATGAAAAGTACTAATGAAATGCAAAATTACATTGCACTTTGCAGGGTTTGAAATGTACTCTTAAAAACTCAGCCATTGTTCTGCTGATGGCTGTTCTGCCTGAATAGATATTCCCTTTGGCCTCAGACACAGAACAAGGAAGAGAGAGACCAAATAGCCTTTCCATCTAACAGCTCCTAAAGAGGTGTTGAAACAGGAAGCTACATAAATAAGGAAATGAGCTGCTTCTATTAGGCACATGATTTGGATGAATTCAGGCCTGATGGGGAATACAAGTCTATTGCACCTCAGATAAAGAGTCTGGTCTCTTTGTCTAAAAACTGAAGAATCTCCAGATGAGGTCAGCTCCCTGACAGTATCAAAGTACTTACCATACTGGAATGAAAAATAGCAGAAGAAACAAAAAAACACCCAGAGGATTACTGTGAGATACTTTCCTCAAGGTATTGTTCTATAAGCATGCTATAAATAGAAAGATACAATAAATTAAAAAAAAAGAAAAAAAAAGAAAAAAAAAGAAAAAAAGGTGGACAGCAAAATACATGCCATATGATTTAGTTCTGGGATATGCCAAATGTATGTATATCATTTCCCTCTTCATATCACCATCAGTCTTTTAGTAAACTCCCACTATTTCTTTGTCTTCCAAAAGGCTCAAATAAAAATCTATTGTTATTACAGAGTGCCTAGTCCAAAGTCTGCCCAAGTGCTCAAACTCTGTATAAAAGATAGGTATTTCTATTTTCTTTTTTAATTAAATGATCTTCCATGTCATTCAACTTTATGTAGGAACATCCCTCTTACTGAAAGCATTTCCCTGGACATTTCAAGGGAAATCTCCCTTGAAATCAGAGTTGTCAACCTTCTAAATTTCTTGTGTCAAATTGTACCCATGACAGGTACTTTCCTCATGTGACCTTAAACCATCAAAAGCTTGTATTGAAGATCATAGGTACTACTTACATCTAGAGGCTAAGAACTTGCTGGCTTTACCCTCAACCCTGAATATGGGTTTATTTTATTCCATCAGAGTATTATGTGTCTCCTTGGGATACCTGTTTACTACTGATAGAGTGCCAATCACCAAAAACATACTGAGGTTGTCCCTGCACCATCACTACAGAAACAGAACCTGTTTATAGGCATATAGTATATCTCTCGGTATGGAACAGATCACAGAATCATAGAATTGTCAGGATCATGATCATTTATTTACATTAGCTTGAGACCATAATTTCTGTGTTGCCTAGACTGAAATAATTAAGTTTATTATGGCAGTGTAGCTGGGAACAGAACTGGCTTTAGAGCTACTGGATGTACATTTATTTCCTCTTGAAAAGATAGTTCTCTGAAGCTACTGTGGCCTTTGTCTGACAGAATGAACTAGGATCATTCAAGCAGCTACTGCTGAAAGAAGTGTAAACATACAACAGATGTATCCGCCAACGGTCACTGCACTGCTCATGTAGAAGTGTTTTCCAGGATTTGTCTGCTGACAGAAAGAAATGGGCACTTAACACTGGTTTTTGTAGTTCTGATGGTATAAAATGAGAGGTTTGTAATAATTTGTTGTTGTTGTTGTTGTGATTTTTTTTCTAGCTAGAGCTTTTAGTTTAACAAATATAAACCATCTTTCAGAGAGAAAAGCCATCCTTCAGGTAGAACACCTTTTAGAAGTAGAACAACCCATCCATCTATACTTATCTGCACCCAGACTCTTCTGGAAAAGTGGTCAGATATTCACCATCACACTTCAGCTGTTACCCTGGCTCTGTTTCTTACTTTTGCTGTTACCATTTTCCTCTTGAGGCAGACTCTGATCTTACTTGCCAGGCTACTCACATTGTTTCATTCACTGTTACGCAATCTCTATGGGAAAGGGTTCTCTTAAATTGTGACTTGTTGCCATAAACAATCCTTGCTTGCCCTGGTGTTTTTCCAACTTCACCATACCCTCCATACCCTCCCAGTTTGTTGGGGGGGTTTTATTATTTTGTTGTGGTTGCTGTTGTTGGGGTTTTTTGTTTGTTTATTATTTAGCACTAATTTTAAATTATTTCAGCCAAGCAGCAAGTGATATCCACTGCTGCTGGAAAGTTAAGCCATCTAGTTACCTGCCTGACAAGTGCTGTGCAGCTGGTGGAATAGCAGAAAGCAGCAGTCCCTCCTGGCAGAAAGGACTCAACTTCAGCCAGACAGGGTTTCATGCGTGGCTCATTCAATCCATTTCTTCCCAGAGCATGTTAGCACAGGGCCACTAGAAATTCTGGACCAATCATGCTATACTCCAGCTAGCCATCATTCAAACAGAAGGTGACTCACCTCTGAATATGAGCATTTTTTTATGCTCCACTACTCAGCAGTAATGCACAAAAGCAAACATCATTTGGATAATAGAGATAGTTAAAATTTCGCTGGTATTTCTACCTCTCTAAGGTTTAGATTTCTTTCTAATAAAATGAGTCCTCTTTTTAAACAAATCATTTATCTAATTTTTAACTGTTATTTTTGTAAGAATTTTTTTTAACTTTTTTTTTTGAAAGAACAATTTAGCATAAATTTATTGAATAATTTACATTTTATAGAAACTATTATTGGAAACTTAATATTTCCATGCAGTAACCTTATCATATTCTGAATGCTTCTATAAAAAAAGCCAGAAATACCCATGAAGAAAATGAAAGGGATTACTTTAATAGTAATTTAAATTATTCTACTTTTTTTTTTTTTTGTAGCAACAAAGCATCTATAACAAGACCATCCCATTCTCACCATTTTCAGTCCATTCCTATTTTTTAAGCTTGATCTCTCTATACATATATATATATATATACACATCCATGCATTCCGAGAAGATACTGAAAAAAGAAACTGTTTCCTCCAATTCAATTGAAACTAACTGCATAAAGAAACAAAGATGTAGTCATGAGCTTTTGACTTCTGTCATGGATATTTATCACACTGTATAACCCCTTTATATGAATCTCCAAAACCTGCAGTACTTCTTGATGAAAAACTGTTAACTAACACTGATGACTTTTTCTCTGATGTCTTTCAGACAACATACTGTTTCTCTCTTATACTTGTTTTACCACAGCAGTGTAAATAAAAACCTGGTTGTGTTTGGCACATGATCTACAGCAGAGACCAGATCCCTCCTTTCTACTGGGCTGCTTCCTGTCCAGTGCACCCTTCCCACCCTCCTGGATTAACAAAAATATAAATAAAATTTGAAGTTTCATGGTTCTTTTTGCTTTCCCTCCAACACCCCACCGAAAGCCCATTCACTTGCACACGCAACTCCATTACTTCTCCTGCAACATCTCTTTTCTCAAGGTATTTAGTCCAACTTTTTGGGGAATTCCTTCTCCACAAATTAGAGTTTTCTAATTTTAACTGTTTTGACAGGAGGTCACAGGTCTCAGCCTGCCTCCAGCACTCCTCAGCCTCCCTTTCTCAAGGAGCTACTCATCTTGTGCATTTCCAGGAATGTCAAGCCCTTTAGCTTCCCCTATAATCTAGCTATCCTAAGGGTAACCACATTCCCATGAAGACTAAGGAAAGGAGGGAGGTTCACACTATGATTCTTCTCTGTGGGTGCTGGCATCTCAGAGAGATTGCTAATTGAAACCAGCATAACATATCTCTCCTTGCTCTCCTACCTGTTAACAGTGTGCTGTCACATGTCTTTCACCCACTGCCTGATCTACTGACAAAGAAATGACACAAAGCACCTGACAGTCTCACCGTCCCCCTACTTGAACAGAGTCTAGCACTAGCTCTTGGGCATTCAGCTGCCACACTGTCTTTAGTAGCATTTCACTCCTCAAGGCTCCCAGACCTTTCTGCTCCTTGGAGGGTTCCAACAGCTTCAGTTAATCTGCTTACCAAACATTGTCTGTAAAGTGCTTTTGGGAACTGAGAGCTGCCTGAGAGTAAAAGTACTTTAAAAGGGTCATCAAGATAAAAACCTATTGGTTTGCAAAGGATAAGCCCTGTGCTGTTGCTCAGCTCCATCTTGCTATCGTTCTTTACTCTGCAGGAAAGCTATTTAAACTCTACTTAGCAGGTAATACAGTCACACATATTTTTTTAGTGAATGTATACCATGCTCTGTAGTATTAAACTTAACACAAGCTGTCATTTCCTGAAGTGAACACCCCAGGAGATATTCAGAGCTCTCCGCAGACTGAATTCATCATTCCTACTGAAAAAGGAATATATGTCTTCAGCCAGTAAACTCACTGAGTTTTCCTCTCTCACAGGTTCGTAATTCAGCAGCTAAACTCACAGAAGAGGTGTTCTTGTCAAGGCATGTGTTGGACAGCATAACCAGAACAGTTTTTTTCCTACCTGCAAGAGATATGGTTGTGAATTCCATCCCATGGTAAAGCAACTCTTTCTTGAGGTATCATATCACTGAAGGAAACTGCTTTGTGAATGGTCTGATGAACATTTGATGTTTGGAATAAAGATGATCAATGAAAAATAATAGAAGGGAGGAAATGAAAACATCTGCTGTGGTCTTTGATTGCTCCTAGCAGATAATTCTGCTGTCTAGAGACAACAGTGATATTTTGCCCCAAGGACCAAGTACACATGCACTTTACCCAGAAGGACATGCATTAAAGCAATGGGATATCAGTTTGAAAGACATAGGAGAATGTGAAAAAGAATCAGCTGAGGTGGATTTTTTTTTCTGATTGAGAAAATGAGAGACTTAGTTAGACAGCAGCAGAGAAGGTGGAAAAGAAAGGATACATAAAGGTTTTATCTAGATCACTGGGAAATAAAACAGACCTGAACAGCTTATGAAGCACAGAATCACAGAATGTTAGGGGTTGGAAGGGACCTAGAAGTCTCTAAACATAATGACACTACACATTAGTTTAACTAGTAGTGCTTCCTGGCAAATATCTCACACTTCTGCAAGGAAAATATGGAAATACTTTCCTCTAAAAAAAAAATTAAAAATAAAATCAATAGGTTAGTTAGACATCTGCTCTTCCCTGTGTTTACACTGCTTTGTTGATCTGCTTTCTCATTCTTTCTCAAATTACTGGCAATACAAATAATATAAATTTCCTATGTTCTGCAGTAATTTCCCTTGAGCTTCAGCCTCACTTTGCTCATAGCCCAGTGCTCCTCTGCTCCTCCTTAATCCTTCTGCTTCATTTTGGTCCTTCCTTTTAATCAGTAATGTATCAACATCCATGTATTTCTCTTGTTTCCACTCACCCAGGTAAGAAGCATGTCGGCACTCTTTAAATGCTACAGGGCTATATAAATGCTTTGAAACAGCTCCTATGGGAAAAAAAGAGGGATTTTTTTTTCCTCCAGCTGAAGTTAATAAGATGATCTTGCAAACAAGACAAGATGAATTTGTTTGAAATAGTACCCTAAGATTATATTATAAATTTATTCCCTGCACTCTAATTCCTACAAAGAAATAACAGTATGCTGTTGTTTTGGTGGGTTTTTTTGACAGAAGAATCATCCATCACTGTTCTGTATCCATCCCAGCAGACCTGTGCACAAGCATGGGCTCAAATGAAGCTTTATCATGGTAAAAAGTACGGATCAGAAAACAGTGCTGCAAGGTAATTTTGTTTGAAATAAAAGAGGAGGGTCTGACCTACCCTCATGCTGAGTTTACAGAGGAGTTTACCTGACTTCCTGGAAAAATATCCTGGAATAACAAATTATTTTAATATCTGGAATAATAATGTACTGAAATAATAAATTCATATGATAGGTAGTTTTCAAAGACTTGGGAAGTCTATTTAAGGGTCACTAATGGAAACCAGAAAGCCTTGTAATAAGGCATCTCTATTCCTCCCTATAAATTAATCCACCTTCCACACGGTGTTCTGTGTATCAGCTAGCTTCATTAGGAATCACAGAGCTAAAATAAAGGAGAACAAGCCTAATCACCTGTTCACCATCCCTAGTATCTGGCCAGTGCCCTAAACCTGAAAGCAACATTGTTTGACATGGTGAAGATGCTCCAAAATAAGGGCTCCTAGAACCTTTTTAGAAACGAAGCATGGGATAGAGGCAGATCACATGCTTGAATTAGAAAACACCATCACATAAAATCAGTGTAAATGTGAGGAGAAACTGGCAATTGCATGATAAGATGAGGTTTAAATTCATGGGAGGGGAAGTGAAAGAAATATCTACCTATTTACACAGCAACCTGTGTGGACTGAGAGGAAAGCATTTGTTACTCTGTGTCACTCTTGGACCTTGGATCAACTCTGTTGAAATGAGTCAGTAATACTGCCTTGAATATATCCAGTTAAGATTCATTCAGTTGAACATGATGGCAAATGTGTTAAAAATCTCAGATCTCAGTAAAGTGATAGTACTTAGGGAAAAAGTACTAACCCGGAAACAGACATTCTGGGCTTATTTCACTTTTTTTCCAAACACAGGAGAAATTAAATTTAGAGGCGTTGTATTCACTGTTACTATAAAAAAATACCAAAGTATTTGAACAAGAAGTGTGCCAAAGGCTTCCTGACACTATGAAAGTTCACTGGCTCAGATGTTATTCCTTGTGAGAATATGTGACAACAGACATCACTCACTGCTGCAGATATTAACACAGCAAACCAATAGAGAACTGCATGCACTGATTCTTCTTTTGCTTTCAGTGCAAACCACTGTCTATAAGCAAGCCTAAACAAAGTCTACAAGCACAGCATTTCCTTTGGGTTAGGACTGTGTATTGTTCTTAGGTTGTCTTCTGGACAAATGATTTTTCTTTCACCTCAAAGAGTAGTTTTGTGCAGTGTAATTTAGTTTATCAAAGGAATCTAACAGAATGTAAGTGTACATGATCCTTTTGCTTCTTAAAGACGTTTACCATGTCTTAGCTATTGTAACACCCAAGCCAGCATCTTCAGAATTTTCTGATTTTCAAGTATCACCCAGGTCTTCCATTTCTGATTTGTCAATGGCAACTTGCAGAGCTCAGCAGGACTCAAGAGGTGATAATACAGGGCCATAGAAGTCCATTAAACTGTCAAGAGGACCCAGTAGTCTGGTGTGCTATAAGAATAACCCCTGCTCATAATTGCTCTTAAAATATCTGTCATGGAACATGCCCTGTTCATTCTATCTCCTCTTGAGTGGAACCAGATACAACCACTTTTCAAGTATGCAAAATACTTCTTCCATTTTTCTTCTTCCTTTAGCTACTCTGCTTCAACATAGTGGAGGAGAAAAATTGGTCACCAGAAATACTGTAGCAGAATGGGGCAAGTGAAGAAAGGGAACAGATTATTTCTTGCTATCTAGTATAAGATGTGATTGAAATTGCTTACAGTTATATTCTAAAAAGTGTTTGTGCAAGGGGAAGGGAAATAAAAGGACTGAAGAGCTCTAATGCTGTAACTCAACACATTGAAAGACGTTTCATCTTGAAATAACTTTATTTATATAACAAATTGATAAAACTGCAAGCTATCCATTGAAGATTTGCTCCAAACCTTTCTCAGCCTGCTGAGGAATGTATAAAGAAACTGGACTTGGATGTAGCAAAGTGAGGGACAGAGTGACTGATTACTTGGATAACCTTCTAGATGAAAGCATGTTTCCCTACTCCTTTCTCAAAGGTATTTACTCTCTCACCCTAGAGAAAAATGCTTGTTTGGCTGGTAGAGGAGAAGGGAACAAGTTAACCACTGCCTGCTTTCCTGCATTCATTTTTGTTTGGCAAAACGAAAGCTCTAAGAAAATGCCAAAATAGAAAGTTTCAATGTGAGATGACCTGAAAAAAAAAGAATGCCTCCCTAGCCTGCCACCTAAGAAAACCCAAAGTTCTTCCAGTTCAGTTTCCAACAATTGTTTGTTCACTGAACAGGCACATAAGTCATCTCAGGAGCCCTGAGGTAAACAAGGGCTGGGATCTTTCAGACCACTGCCGTGCATGGGATTCTGCTGTGCCTGCTGCCAGGTCTGTTGGGAGCTTTGCCTACATGCTGCATATGCATTTATGTTTGTGACACACCATGGGAATCATCAGTGAGGTTCCTTCTACCTAGCTTTTGGAGCTGAAAAAGCTCAAAAAGTATTTTATTTTAATATCACTTCAGAGCATTGAGCTTACTCTCCACCACATTTATTCACCATTTCCCAGTGAGTTGAAGTCACATAAGGGAATTGAGATTACATTTAATAAGAGTATATTGCATCTTATTTCTTAAAAAGGAAAAACTTCCAATTTACAAGCCAGCATCACACTTTCAACTGTGAATGCTAATGCTCCTCACCTCCAGTTATTAAGTTGATTCATCTACTTGATAATTTTTCTACAAATTCCTAGAGAATATACTACTGTTCCTCCCTTGCTAGGGGACTGTAGCACTTCTCTAGCTAAACATAGTGTCAAGGAATAAGTCTGCAATACCAACTGCCATAACCTACTGCCACACATCTTAATCCAAGCCTATAACACAAGGTAGAAACACAGAAATATCATGCACCCTTTCTGACCAGATTACTGCCCATAATGTTGTTAAAAGCCCTACTTACTCACAAAATGTTTCGTTTAACATCATCTGATAATTGAACTCCCAGGCCCAGAAATAAGAGGCCCACCTGTCCTGAAGATTCATTATAATCCCTGGCTTCTGTTCTTCGTTGACTGCTATTGATACAATTTAGCTGATTTCAGTAAAGCTGCTCAACTAGGGAACTTTGCCTACTAAATTCCTAGAGAAGTGTCATTGCCCCAGAACTTTATCTAAGCCTGAATGTAGCTCCCAACAGCCATAAGTGATCTTTCCTTGTTTATTAATTGGTTGACCCACTATATACTGCAATAAAGTGAGCTTTAAATTCATTGGGTTGTTTTATGGCTTCTCTGTGGAATGTCTTAATTACTATGCCGGATACTCTTTTAACACAAGTGATAAAAACATTGGCAGTATTATATCTTTTGCAGTATGATTGCTAATGTTCTCATATGGTTTCAGAAAGCTTTTTGACTAAGAGCAGAAGAGGAGGAAGCTCCTATGGCAAAAAGTTCCCTGATCTAGTAAAATGGAGCTGATGAAATGTCAAAGAATGTTCCACCTCTCTTGACTTCCTTTGGGCATCTTTGCAGTAGCATCTTCTTGTGTACAAAAAAAGCAATACTAAATATGTCTCAACAAGAGAATGAGTTATTACTCTTCTATTTCACACTGATATTGCTGTTATAGATTCATTGCCACGTGAGATCATGCTATGGGCAAAGCATGTCTTTTTCTGCTTGGGAATAAAGCTTCCCAGTAAGTGATAATGGTTCTGCCTCCATCACCATTATCTCAGTAATTCCTTTCATGTTGGCTTGACAGTGCTGTTAATATTGACAGTTTTCTGGTTTGCCGGATATTGGAAACTCAGAGTAGACTTATTTCACTTTTAAAAGTAATATGCAAATAGTTCCACACATTCCCTGTCTTACTTTAATTAATGACACTGTTTAGCACTACATGTCAGAAAAAAAAAATTAATTCATATACCTGACACAGCATTATCCAGGACTGTCCATCCTAGATTAGTTCAGACAGCAATATTCTCTAATGAAATGTTGTCTTAGTTTAGACAACTATTATCTTATTTTAGATGTGAGACCCGGGACTTATAAGGAGACAATAAATTTATTAGAACAATATATATGTATAAACAACAACAAAAAAAAACCCAAACAAGCTAGGCAACAACAAAAAGTATAATCAATGCTTTGAATCAACTATATATATGTATGCGA
>JANHGL010020599.1:15901-56764 GCA_024611195.1 Ceyx melanurus | reverse complement strand
AAAATAAAAAAAAAATAAAAAAAAATTAAAACATTAAAAAATATAAATTAAATAAAAGGATCCTCTTCAAGTAGTTTAAAGTTCACCTCTTTTAATGTCAAAACACTGCCCATGCTAATGATTTCAGTCTGTCCTTTTGAATGTTTACCTAACTAAGGAAATAAAATAAGACACTTAGGCAATCAGACAATGGTAAAATAGATTTTCAATTAGTAAACATAAGTAGCTTTTGTAGAGAGGCCTGTTTCAATTTAGGAAGGAAATTCCAGGAAAAGACCAGTTGAATTTTAAATATATATTTAAGAATTATTGAATGGGAAGAGGGAAGAATTGTCACCTATTGTTGCTTTAAGTAGTTGGAAGCTCTATTACACAATATCTTTATTAACCTGTGCACTTCACCCAGCCTGAAACTAAAGCTGTGAACCCATCTTATTAAAACCATACTGAATATGTTAATTTTAGGTGAATCTTTGCTTGCCAATTCCCAGCTCAGCATGCCTTTTTCTAATGAAGAAATTTATTTTGGGCAGAAATTGATATTTTTTTTTCAGAATATTATAATCTTTTCAAAACCAGTTCCTAGTTGAAGGTTAAAATAAGCATAAAATGAAAATTAAAGTACACTTGTCACATATCTGTGTGGTATGGCACGTCCTGAACTGAGAGAGGAGTTTGTCCAAGCCCAGTCTTTTCACCATTAGCAGGTAAAAGTTGGAGCAATCACTGCTTCTAATGCTACTAAATATTTTCAAGTTAGTTTGCTCATTTGTAATGTTTAAAAATTCCATGGACTTTGCTGTGGTCTTAGAAAAGAAGCAAAGTTCATTTCAACTAGCAAATATTAATAGTGCTTGAGCACTGATCTTGTATTAAACTGGAGTTTGGTACATGTCAGATTATTAAATAACTGGAGGATGTACAAGGCTCTCTCATGTTGATCTACAAAATAAAACCAGAAAAAAACCCAAATGAGACAAAATTCTGCATGGCTTTGGAGGGTAGTCAAAGGGGAGATGTGTCTTGGGATGTGAATTGGAGATAATGTGACTTAGTTTATAGTTTTGAGGCACATTTAAGAAGGGAGCTACACAGTGGCTTTTTTTATTACTGCTCTTGCCTTTTTTATGTGGTCAGGCATTTATTCTGCCACAGGCTTTTTATTAAGGATGGAAGCATGAATGATATGGCTGTGACTGATCTTTTTGCAGCATCATGGTAGTGTTTTATCAAATACTTTTTTTTTTTTTTTTTTTTTTACTTTTCTGCACCAGCAGAGCTGCTGATTCTGAATGGTGAATCCCATTTTTCTCCCCAAAATATGAAAATACAGTGGAAAGTTCCTGAACAACATGGCCTCATTCTTATTTAATCTTAGTTTTGCTCAGAGTATTTTGTCAGGGAGGCTGTGAATTGGGTGGAGCTTCTGAGTAGTGCTGATTAGTTGACCCATAGAAAATGGAGTAGTCTCAGAGCTGTGTTATGGCAATTTTTAGCTTCTTTTTTTCCCTTTGTAAGCAGAAAACTGTTTTGCAATGGCTTTATTTAAAATTCTGGCAGTGACAAGCAGTTTTGTGTTAAATCAGCCTTTTATGGTGTCTCTGTGCTGTTTGTAACCTGAAGACTTTGGAAAGCCCCAGTTTGACCCAGTGTCTGCACTCTGAAGCAGTTTCCACCTTGGATCTCTGAGGTGTGTGCTGTCAAACATCAGGCTTTACTCCAGTCTATTTTATGACATTTGGAAGCTCCTGCAGTGAAAAACCAACATTGTGACAATCCCACAGTGTTAAGGGGTTGGTTTGTGATTCCTGTGGGTTGATGGTTCTGTGGCAGCATCACTGAGGTAGGGTAGGGCAGTGCTGGTGACTCCAGCTGCATTTGAGCCTCTTGGTGCTGCAGGGTGGGCAGTTGGTCTCAGGGTGTTGCTGGGGAGGGCTTGAAGTGGGAAATCCAGCCTGCCCACGTGCTCTGCTGATCCCCTCTGAAGCTCAGATAATGTCATTAGTTTGTGCTAACAGTTCTGCTTGTCACTTCAACACCTCTTGCACAAGAACCTCTCTTGTGCCCCCTCTTCCACTGGATTAGAGGTGTAAATGTTTTCTGAGCTGCAGTTGGGGGATGAAAACAGTTTGGCTTTGTCAGCTCTCCAGTCTCTTTTTAGAGCCACTCCACTTGATTCAAATGTGATCATGTTGCAAGATTAAAAAGACTCTCAAATTGACATCACTGATGCTGCAGCAGGAAGTTTGGGTTTTATTTAACATTTTGATCTGAGGTTGTGATCTAGAGAGGAATATGACTCTGTGCTGCTCCAGTTCAAGGTGCTTTTTCATGGATTTCCAAATTGCTCAAGCTGTTTTTTCAAGTTGATTGACCTCAAATGAATTGAGGTGTTAGGGTGTTTCTGCTATTTTGTTTTGGTTTTTATTTGTTTGTTTGTTATTAGGTGGTCTGAACCCAAAGGGAGGAAATGGCAAATGTAAATAGAAATAATTGTGTTCTATGTTCACCTGTAGTTCTTAATATCATATTAATTTAACTTCTAAATTTCAATTTGTTTTAATATATCTACTTCAGTAACTTTATAAGTCTTTATAAGGTGTTTTTAGCAGAAAGGTTTAGAAGCTGTTTGGCTGTTGCCTTAATTTAGGAGAAACAGACACATTCCTCTTTACAGGCCATGGTAAAATAATTTGTCAAGTATTTCTCTTTATTTTTGTTGTAAGGGTTGATATACCAACAAAACTGCCACTATACAGTTTTTCTTTGAAGAGGAAAGTTAGTAGGGATTTGAGTGTGGTGGAGAGGAGGACAAGGGAAGAATTAAGACTTCCTAAGCTCTTTTGCTCCTAGATCTACTTGTTGACTGGTATAAAACATTAATTTTGGGGTGCATAATGAATGTGTAATTGGTCAGCTGGGCAGTACAGGGATCATGTTAGCTGCTCTCTCTTTGGCAGAGCTCTCTGCATTCAACTTATTATGTGATGAATTTCTGGAAAGGATTACTACACAGTTTGTGTATTCTCAGAGGCCACTTCTTTGCTAGAAAAATGGGAAGGTTTTATGCTTTTGGCTGCCTATGGAAGTCAGCCATATTTTATTTCAGTGCAGCAGGCCACATAAAGATGTAGTGAAGAAAAATTGTGGTTTGTGTAATTACTTTTACATGTGGCAAATAAAAATGGCCACAATAGGCTGGTTGGCTACTGCTGAGATGTTGGGTGTTGTGTTCCTATTGTGTTGTTTGTTGTGTTGGTTTTTTTGCTCCCATATGCAGAACTTTAGAAAGTGGTTTCCACAAAGATTTGCACTGAGGTAATCAGGATGTCTCTTGAAATACACTTTAGACATTTTAATTTAGGATTATCCTAGATAAGTTCTGTCATTTTCACTAACAAAATTTTATTTTTGGGTTATGGGTTAACCCCTAAAATGTGATTACCATAAACTATTTTACTAAGTTTTCTCTGCTAATTAGTGTCTGTCAGTTGATCAATATTTGTTCTCTTGAAGTTCAAATTCTGATATTTTCTCTAATTACTTTGCATATGAACTAAGAGCTGAATGTGGAGTTGTAGAACAGTGGCATGTGTAGAGTTGAAACAGGTTGAATCCTCTTTGCTTTTCTGCTGCCCCAGCCTATGCCTGGTTACTAGGCACAGAAAAGATGATGGGATGTGTGCTCATGTATTTCACTTTCTGATCAAGCAGCAAGTAAATATTTTGTTAACTGCTTACAGATGGTTGCTGTATTACAGGTGTATAGGAGTTTGAACTTGTTTTTGGAAAGAGTTTGAACTTGTTCTGGAGAGATGGCAGGGGAGAAAGGAGGGTAATCAGATGCTCTGGTAGAGCAGGGTGATTCTTAGCTAACTCTGAATGCTAACTTTTCATTTTCCAGAGCTGAACGGGTGTTAATGGAGACATTAAATGTGATAATTACTAGAGAAAGTTGACTGTGTTGCAAATTAGAATATTCTTAGTTGACCTTGTTATGTCTGTTTTCCAAGTCCAGTGTAGTGTGGAAGCATTGCAGCTCAAACTGTCTGGAATTCAGCACTTTGGATCTGGAAACTACTCAGAAAGCTGTTGGAGTGAGTTTTGGTGTGGCAGGATCTCCAGTCTGCAGTGGGCATTAAGCCCCAGCGTGGTTTGAGTTGGTTCCCAGAGCCTTGCCTTTCTGATCCTCATGCATTAGTGAGGAAGATGGGATTGTTTTTGTTGGCTTTGGGAGATCTGCAGGTGGTTGTGGTGATTTAACCTTGACTCTGGCCTGTGCTGGGACTTGTTTCTCACTGCAGATAGTTCCAGTGCAGCCTTGCTCAGGGACTGGTGCAGTTGTGTGTAACTGTGGTGCTGATGCCCTTGGCCACCTACCAGCCAGGAACAGCTCTTCCCACATTTAACTGCTTCCAAAAGAATGATTAAGCTGAGGCAAGTCATAGTGATGGTGCAGTAAACATTTCCATGGGGAGCTCTCTGAATTGAGGGGATTTAGAACACAATGTGAATTTCCATGTGAAAATTCAGGTCTGTATATTTGCAACTGCAAAATCTTAAGGTATCTAATAAGCATTTTAAAAGGGTTTTCTTATCCCTTTTTCTTGAAGAAATTGGGACTAGTAAGGAAGGTCTGAGAAGAAAGGGTGCCAAGTACTACAAGGGAAGAGCTCAAGGGACAGGAGTTTGCTGTCTGCCTTCTCAGCTCTGTTTCTGGGTGATGTGCTTTGCCAGGCAGTTTGGGGGACAGAGCTGATGGCACATCACAGCCCCCTTAGCATGGCTGGGGGTTGGGCTGAAAGCTAGAATGCAAGTAAGGGGAACCCCCCCCATTCTTTTTAGAGGCAGAACTCCACTTTCAGATGGCTCTCTGTGTACCCTTTGAACTTGGTGGGCTTTGAAAGAGCTCAAGCTACTTTCCCTGGCAGGCTGAGCTAGCAGTGCTGTGAGAATTGCTAGGTGGCTGCTGTGCAATATGGACCTTTTGATACTGAGGGAGCAAGGTTTTAGTGTGTGGTTCATTTGGTGATGCAGTTTGGTGTTTACAATGTGATCTTTAAGCCCTTAAATTGCGTGAAGTGGCTAAAACTCTTTTCTCCAGAGCATCATCTGCTTCAGTCTTGGAGGTTTTCCAACTGCAGACTCCAGTTTGGCAGCCCTTGTGTACACTCATTCCTCTGGAGTTCAGGTGGTGCTGCAAACAGACAGCAGCATTATCCACAGAACAAACTGGACGTGTGGGGGTGAACCTCCACCTCTGTAGGTGTCCTACACACCATGGGGAGTGTGTGTTCATGGATGCACTTTGGACAAGCCCACCTGTCTTGTCCTGGCAACCCGGGCACTTGGAGCTGCTCCAGCAGCTGCTCAGGCTGTGGGCAGCTTGGGCAGGGCAGGATCCCTGGTTGAGGGCAAGCCCATGGGTGTGCCACCTGGGAATTCTGCTCCAACTGCTGCTCGGTGCCCAGGGGCTCTCCTGAGCACTGCAGCAGAGCAGGAGGTGCTGCCATGGGGGCCAGCAGCAAGTGGGTGTCACTGCTGCAGCCAGCAGGGCAGCAGGGAATGGTGTGAAGCTGGAGGTGGGGTGCTGAGCTGTTAAACCCTGTCAGGGCTGCAGGTCTGCTCAGGGAGTTTGAGGGGGTTGTTCATGGGTTGGATGGAATGGGCTTGAAAGGATTTTATTGATTTAGTACATGTGTTATTTGGCTCTCATTCATGGCTGAAAAATGCATGTGAGATTAGATTCAGTGTGGTGTGTTCAGAGCACTACAGGAGTTAAAAACCACCAACTGCACCTTGTGCTGAACAAAGTGCAGTCTTACTGCATCCATGGCAAGGGGTTACAGTAAGTGAACTACCTTGGTGTTTTCTCAAGTTTGGAAGTGACTAATATGAAACTGTTTGAACAAGCCAGCTGGGAAATTTTCATCTTGTTTTTTTTTCCTTGAAAAAGGGAGATGATTTTACCTCATAGTAGAAATGAGCTATTATGTCTGTACTAAGTGACCTACTGAAATATATTAAGAGATTTTAATGATTTTATCTCAGTAGAGTGAGAAGCATAAAATAAATAAAGGCTCTTATAACAATTATTAATAGAAAAATATTAAACAGCTGTTTTATTCCCTAATTGGTATCTAAAAAAAAAAAATGCTGTGGTGTGACTGAGGAGTACAATCTTGTAATATAGTTAAAATAAATACAAACAATAATAAATAATACAAATAATAACAAATAATAATAAACTACAGTTAAAAGAAGAAATCTTAAAAAGAAGAATTGAAGAGGTTTTACTTAGAAGTTTTTGAGGAATGAGAGGCCTTTAGAGCAGGAAATGTAAAATAAGATTGTGAAAGGTGTAATGGATTTGTTTAATTGTAATTAGAACTGTTCAGGTCTAATTGATGACTTGAGCTTAGACACAAATACAGCTCTAAAAGGTGTTGAGAATTCTCTCCCTTCTCATTTCCCAGATGTTCTTCTATGTTCATATGTTTTCACAGTGAAGAAGAAAACAAGATGACCTTGAGCAGCAGTTAGGGAGGCCAGAAGCAGGTGGTGATAAGGGAAACACAGCTTTTGCTACTCTAGATATTGAAACCTATATTGCAGAGTTTGAGGTGCAGGAAAATGAATTTCATCTATATGCATAAACAGAAGTAGCTGCTTAGAACCAATTACAAGCTGCCTCCAAAGGGCTGAGAAAATGGCATTGTTTCAGGGAGCCTGAAACCTGCTTTTGTGTACATCACTGTGCAGGGTGTTGATAACCCCCTCACATTTCCTGACAACATTGAGGAGAAAATGCTTCTCCATTTCAGAATTGTCAGGACTGCTCCAGTCATCAAAAAATAGAGATGCTTGTTTGTTTGTAGTGGAATGAAGTTAAACATCAGACTAGGGAAGGGATGAGCTGTGTTACTGTGGCTAAAAAGGCAAAGGGAGCTTTTTGCTGTGTGAAAAACAAATATGCATATGGTTTCCTGACATGCTGTGGTCCAGGATGTGGACACCTTGATTTCTTCCATCCTTTGTTCTTTCCCCACCCACCTCCTTAGAATGCAGATAGTTGATTTCTTTGAAAACATCCATGATTGAACCCTCTTCTCTTTTTTTCTTTTAGGGACCAGTTACTCTCCACAAGAAAATTCACATAACCACAGTGCTCTTCATAGTTCAAATTCACATTCTTCTAATCCCAGCAATAATCCAAGCAAAACTTCTGATGCAGTGAGTATTTCTGTTTGGTGTTCACCCCCTCTGTCACCTCATTTACACACACTTTTTTTTCCCCTTGTTTTCTCTAAAACAGGCAGCATGTACATTACCTGCTTCATTGAGTTTTCCAGCATGAGTCTGTATAAATCCTCTGTGAACACCAGCTGCAGTTGGTACATGGTGTAAAACTCTTCTAATTAATAGTCATTAGAATTTAGAAGTATCTTGTCTTGAATTTAAAAATGCTAGATTATTTAAATGAAGCAGATTATTGAAATGAAGTAGATACATAGAGAAATACATATATTGCCTGAACCTGGTTGGTAACTCTAGAGAAGACAGTATGATTTTACTGTTTAAGATGCATTGCACTCTGTCAGTTTTAGGCACTTCATGATCCATGTTTTAGTGGGTAGGTTGGTGTTTGTTAAACACTGCACTGAAAATAGATCAGATCAATCTGTGTAGGAACATTTTGAGAAGATGATGATTTCTGAGGAAGTTTTAAGGTGCAGAAAGCTGATGTTACCAATATTGGTGTCACTGTTCCCCACTAAACTTACCACCAGACTTTGCTTCAGGGTTGATGAGAATAAACCAGAGGAAACCACTGCAGAATGCACCAGGAATTTAGCAGTCCCATCTCTGAACTATCCACCAGGCATTTAGAGAAGGTGTAAATGGAAAGCTGTGATGCAGGTGCACGTGAGGACACCCTGGAGTTTTAAAAATGGTGGAACCTTGACAGTTTGTCTCTTAAAACTCTCAAGTAGTCTCTTGTCCAACACTGTTTGTATTTTAAAGGCTTACGATTCTGCCGACGACTGGTCTGAACACATCAGCTCTTCAGGCAAGAAGTACTACTACAACTGCAGGACAGAAGTTTCCCAATGGGAGAAACCAAAAGAGTGGCTGGAAAGGTACACGTGTGTGTCAGTTTTCATTGAACAAACATTCTCAAGCTCATTTAAGAGCAGTTGAGCTTATCTAATAGATTACTGCTGTAAAACACTGTGCCAAGTCTATGTGATGCCTGGCACCTCTTTTCTCCCTTGAGTGGGAGGGGGAGAGTACAGGTGGTTTGGGGCTTTTTTGTTCCTGTTATTTGGTGGGGTGGTTTTCTGGTTTGCTTTTTTCCCCCCTGCATTGTTGAACTGGTGTCCTGGGGGCTTTGGCAAGCACTGCTGTGAGGAAGCAGTGGCTGAAGTTTGCCTACTCCACCTGTAGCAGCAAGCCCTTAACAGAGTTAATTCATCTGCTGTAACTTCACCCATAGAAAGTGTTACCTTATTAGCTGATGTAAGTTCTTACCAAACTTGTGTTTTCTTTCCTTCAGAGAGCAGAGACAAAAAGAAGCAAGCAAAATGTCAGTTAACAGTTTTCCAAAAGATAGGGATTACAGAAGAGAGGTGATGCAGGCGACTGCTGCCAGTGGGTTTGCCAGTGGAAGTATGTGGTTTTTTTTCAGTACTATATTCTTGCCTTGTTTGCATTGCAGTTTTCTTCTCCTAACTAAAAAAAGAAAATAAAAAATCCCTTTCCTTAGTTGTTTTCCTCACCTTTTTACATAAAAAGGCTGGAGTGGGTAGCACAGACAGCTCTCACAAATGTTGCTTAAAATAATTTTTGAGCCTTTACTACTGCAACACTTGGTTAATGCTTTTTGTGGTACTGCTGCTTTTTGCAGCTTTTACTGCCTGATTTAATTATAGGCAGTTAGTGAAACAACTTGCACGATTTCTGGTATAGTTGGACTGTTGTGATCATTGAGAGCTGTCAATGTCATATTCTGAGCTTAAAAATAGAGATGCAGAAATCTTCTAAAACCTTGATGTAACATCTGAAAATAATAACCTATTTTAATGGATTATATCATCAGGGTTTTCAGAGGCATCTTTTTACCATGTACTCTCAGCACTCTCAGCAAAGCCTTTCCCAGACTATGAATTTCTGTTAATTTGCATCTTTTTTTCCTTAATCTTTATCAATTTTGCAATGGTTCTTCTGTGAGATTCTTTCTGTATGCCAATGTAGTTTGGGTGACTGTAGCATGGCTCTCAGAGAGGTTTAAAAGTAGAAGCCAAAGTATTAACACCACTCCTAGCTCTTACTTGGGACTTGACAAGGCAGGGATAAAGTGCTATTCTGTGCATGGTATGTCTTAAGATCCATACTGTGTGCTACAGAGAGCAGGAATGCACATCACAGTCATGGTTTGTTTTGTGACAGGTGAAAATCTAGGAATCATTAAAGGGAATTACTCTGTATTTGCTTGATGTGTTCCCTGTGCAGCATAAAGTCTGTGATGGTGTGACAAATGCAGATTAGTCACTCAGTGTATAGTCTTCTTGAATTAATTCAATGGAAAGTAAATTCTTTGTAGTAATATTGAAGTGTCTTGAAGTGGAATTCTTTGAAGGCTAGAATTTGAATCTTTGAAATTATACCCAATGTTCAGTATTTTCATTGAACAAAAGAAAAAAAAATGGCACAAATGATCTCTTCATACTAAATACAAGATGGAAATAATAGATTTTGATTTAGATTTTTTTAGGAGACTTCAAAAGTTAACTTGCCTGTAACACTTGTTATAAAGCAGCCTTTCTTCAAAACACAGTGCTTAACTGGAACTCTAAATCAAGCAAAGGGCAGAGAAAATGCATTTTGGCAGTGAGTAAAATGAAATTTTCCCTTTCTTGATGCTGGTCTGCTGGAGGCTTTTTGAATCATAAGACATTCAGTCAGCTCTAGATGTTGATGTGCAGCTGTAAGAATCAAAGTCACTGCAATTTACACAAGTTTCTAAATGAATCTTTTTTCTCTTCTTGCAACGTTACTTGGGGAAATCCTGAAAAAAAAGTGGAAGACAAGCATTCCAGTGACACCAGTAGTATGCTCCCACAGAATATTTTATCTCAAACAAGCAGGCACAATGACAGAGACTACAGACTGCCAAGAGCAGAGACTCACAGTAGTTCTACTCCAGTACAGCATCCCATCAAGCCAGTGGTTCATCCAACTGCTACCCCAAGCACTGTTCCTCCTAGTCCATTTTCTCTACAATCTGATCACCAGCCAAAGAAATCCTTTGATGCTAATGGAGCATCTACTTTATCAAAACTGCCTACATCCACATCTTCCATCCCTGCACAGAAAACAGAGAGAAAAGGTATGTTTAATGGGATTCCTTCTAGCATTTTAAGATGGTGAAATGCATTTGTGTTGCTTGTTCAAAACATGTTACTTCTAGAATTGAAAGAGATTTTTTCTGTTGATGCTTAGAATCCAGTTATTGGTTTGATGTGTTTTATTTCCCCTTAAACTACATTTGCTGTATTTTACACAATGTTCAATTGCTGCTGCAATATTTACTGTTTAGGGGCTTATTCTGCAAATTATAATTTCAAATTCTAAGTGGAAAGATGTGTTGTAGCAGGACATGCTTTAAGCTTTGTCCTCCCTCATGTTGCTTTGTGTCTTTGCCATTCTTTTGAGTTTTTATCATAGATGTAGTTACACCATTTGGAAGTCATTTTGGACCATTATTTTCTATGAACTGCTGTCACTGTTTGGAATTGCTGTCAAGCTTCTCAATAAACACAAGTGCAATTCTTACAGCAAGCAGCTCTGTTCTCTAGGTTCCTAGAACAGCTGTTCTGTTTTGACCTGTTTCTTGTGGCATCCTGGATCTTGTAAAGCTGCTGAAAGTTTGTATTTCTGTATAACATGTGCCAGAAACATAGCAGAGATCAGGATTTTACTGTGCATTGGCTGTGATCCTTCAGAAATCTCTGTTTTAATTGGATTTACTTCATTCTTAGGGAAGAATTGCTCAGGAAGATTCTGAGAATGGAGATGTGTGGTGTTAGTGTGGTACTTTGGTATAGTTGAGTCCTTACAGAGTAACACTGTGTAAGGAAATTTGGGGGTTTTTGGGAGGGGGAAAATATTTTTTGGATGAGCATTTCTGGTTTAAATGTAAAATATGGCTTAATTAGTGTGGCATAGAATTCTTGGAAAGATGGCTTGTTGCCCTGTTGATATTTTCATGTCTGTCTAGTTAGTGCACTGCTAAAAAGACCAGATAGACTCACTTCTGACATAGGTCTTACACTCTGTGTTTGCTTTCCTGCCTTCCAGTTTTCTATATGAAAGAATTCCAGCTTTTACCCAGAGAGGAATGCACTTGGCTATCCAAAATATTAATAATCTATTGGCAAATACTGCAGTGTCACTAAACTGTGCACGTGAAAAAACTTGCTTTGTTTTTCCTTGAGACTCTGGAGTTCTTACTTGACCTGAATGTTTACTTGCCATGAGTGTTGAGTACAAACTACAGAGGAACAGAAGATTTTCAGCAGGATCCAGCACTAGTTTGTGTGGCTTTTGTACTGAGTACCAGAGCTGCCTGCTTCTCTGGGCCACTGTTCTGATTGCAGTCTGATGCCCTTTTAAACATGGCAGTGCAAAACATCTCTGTCATCTTCTCTCCTTTAGTGTACCCTATTTTCATTATTATCTTTAAAATACACTTAAAAGAAAGCCCTCATTGTTATTCAGTTCTGCCATGTACTTGATTCCTGTTTGGTGTGTGATCAGACTTCAGAATGAATAGATTTTCCCTGCTTTGCTCTATACCTTCACTAGTTGCTTCCACTTCAATTGAGCAACTGGATCTTGCTGCACTTGAAGGAATTTCCCACTGTGACAACTGCTGCTGCTGATGGCAAAGGGTCTACTTATTTCTTGTGTACACTGTTCATTCACATACAATTGGGTATGAATAGTGCAAATCATCTCACAGGGTGATCTTCACACTGAAATCTTACTTTAGAATCCATGTTACTGTGAATGGTTCCAGACCAAATAATAATCTAGTTTCTGTATTCCTATGTAGGGGTTTTTAGGTGGCTTAAAGGGAGAGATTCTCTGTAATATTCCTGCTTCATTGATGTGTTTCATGGCACTTCATTGTGAGCAAGTCTAAGACTTCCTGAGCTTCAGACAAAGGATTACAGAAAATCAGTAATTATACAGAAAGTTAGAAAGTAATTGAAGAATTAGAGCAGATGAATGATAGGCTTGAAATACTCCAGAAAATGTGGGTTTTCCCATGGTTCTTGAATATACAGTGTAGCTTATATTATGATGAGCTCTTTAAAGAGTATTTTCACTAGTCTTATCTTTTTTTCTTGTGAATGTTGGACTTATTATAAAAGAAATGTGAGCAGTGTAAGTTCTGTAGCATTTTCTGTATTAAGAGAAGGGAGAAAGCAGCGCTGTGCATCAGGATGCTTTGGGGCAGCTTGCTTCTGTTACTCAGTGGTGACTAAACCTGGAGTACTATAGGTGTGCAGTGTCTAAAAGTGTTTGTGGCTGTTACACAAAGTGAAAAAAAACCCCAAATAATTGTCCTGAGACACTCAGTTCAAAAATCTTTTAAGAGTATCTCTGCAAAACTGGAAAATAGTGTGAAGGGTTTATTTTTACTCTAGTAATGCAAACAGCCTTTGATCTTTTTCTGTTCACTAGCTGTGCCAACCCCCTCTTTTTCTAAAAAGAGGTAAAGCTGTATTTTTATTTTTATATTTTTGGTTATAAAAATAGCTTGGTCCAAATGACTGAATAGTATGTGCAGTAATCCCTGCCTAAAAGAGTTCTTGCTTCTTGTCAGTGTGTTGCTGGCAGCCTTATGGCAGCATTGATGTGCCACTGCTTTCATACTGCTGTTCTAACAGTTGTGAAAAGCAAAACAACAACAAAACCAACACAAAAACCAACAACAAGACTTTTTTCAGCTCAGTCTTTTTTGCTGCAGGGGTATGTTGTAGTCCCACAAGGAGATTGAATAAAATCCCAGGCTGAACTATAGCTCAGCTGTTAGCAGTAGTCCTCTGCCCTCACTGCCTGGCAGTAGTGGAGAGTTCCTGGGGAACTATTTGACCTCTACCCTTGGGTTTGAATGTTCCAGTCAGAATCTGCTGCTTGTTTGTGCTCACTGTGAGTGCTTTGTGCAAGTAAAGTCTGGGGTTGTTGCTTTTCCTACTTTTTGGCTGCTTTATCTGTAGGGCACATCCCATTTTTCCCGTTTCTAATTCAGGTACTGAATGAAATGTTGTGTTGTCCATACCCTAACAGTGTATCTGTCTGTAGGATACTACTTCTCCCACCATCCCTCCAAGTCCCAGCAGGCAGCACTTGTGTTTCCAGTACAGCAATGCTCTGGAGAGGTTTCTGTCCCAGCTCAGCAAGCTGGCCAGTGCACTGCTGGGGGGCGACAGGGTAAAGTGCTTGTTCAGTGGCAGCTAATTCTCCATCCTTTTCTCACCCCTGTGGTTTTCTTACTTGGAAAACTTGCTGCTCTTCAGCAGTCAGTTATTAACACTGCTCCTGGTATCTTTGCATCATCTTTGGCTTGAGTTTTGCACTTGAAAAAGTATTACTCACTTCATACAGTGGTTAGAAAAAAAATGCACTGGTGAGATTATTAGAGATTTCTACCAGTACTTTATACGTGTTTGCTGAGCACTGCTGTTACATTTATTTTCTCAGCAGAGAGAAAATATGAAAAAATAGTTTTAAGACTGGAGTAGTCCAAATGAGGAATATACACATTTTTTTTTCCCCCATAATTTGTAGATTTGAACCTTTTTGAGAACCTAGTTACTGTTGTTGCCATAGTTTCATTTGGCCAAATGTGTTGACTAAGTGCATTGCTTTTTAATATTTCTATTTCGGTGGGGCTTCAGGTCCTTGGATAGAACTGAAGTATGTAAAAAAGGTAAATGTGACTGTCACTGCTCAGAGAACTTAGATGACAAACTGTCCACTGAAGGTACTTGAGCAGAGATGAATGTCTTATGAATATGTTAAATCAGGCAGTTCCATTAGCTGCTGTAGGTGGGAGCTGTTTCATCAGGGTAGTTGAAGTTTATGGAGCACGAAGGCTTTGAATTCCTGAATATTTCTTGATGCAATTTTCCTTCCACAGAGAGCTCATGTCCATGTGCACGACTCTGATAGAGCACAGACACAGCTCAAGCTCACAGTAGAGAGACTGGATAATATTGTAATGTTGAATCAGAAGCACTTGGAATGCATTGGCTTTGTTTTAACTGGTATAAAAAAAGACATCAGTAGTAAAAACTACCAAACACTCAGAGGGTCCCACTGGGAATTAGCTAGTCAAGAGTAGTGGGTAGTTTCCATGTCATTAAAAAACCTGTGTTGAAATAAATAAACTGTGCAAAGATGTATCTTTGTGATAGTTTCTTGCCACAGACAACCCTGCTTGAGAACTCTGACTTGTGTCCTTTTGTCCCACAGATGTGATCCCAGGTCACACTCCAGCAGAGCAGGTTATAAATAGAAAGCTCTTTCCTATTTGTTGTGGTCTTCAAAAATTATTTTCATTATAAAAAGGTTTTTTTTCTTCTGTTCTATTTTAATGTAAAACCAATTAATAGCTCTTCACATTAACTTAATCTCCACATCTAGTTGGTTTTGTCTGCCATCTCTTTTATTTTTTTACTCTGTTTCTTCTTCTTTTTCCCCATATAATTAAAGATGATGGTCCAGAAATTTGTTCAGTTGTATACTGTAGTTCTGTATGTAGGCTGCATCCAATTATCTTGTTTGCATGATTGTCAGAAAGCAATTTTATATTGCCACAACAAACGACTTATTTTTAGGAGGTTTTTAAAAGTTAGAAGTTGAAACATTAACGTATTTAGCTTATCATGGAAAAAAAACTGGTGATAGTCTTATTTTTTAAATCACAAAGAAAAAAAATCCAACAAGCAAACAAAAAGCCCTGGCAGCTTAGCTCATCTCATCTTCAAGAATCTATTTTGTATAATGCACAGACCAGATTTGCATTTACTGTGTGTAAAATTTCGGTTGTAGGTAAAAATTAATTTATTAATGAACATGAATTCACACTGACACAGGCTATCAGGGTTGTGAAACTGAAGGACTTAGATGTGTCAAGATGTTTGATTTTTTTCTGCTCTGTTCATTTTGACTGTTTCATCATCCTTGATGCTGCAAATGCATTTAAGAATTACAGGACTGTGGAATTCTAAGAGTTTGGGGAAAAAAAGCCCAAACCAAAACAACTAGTAAATGTTTTAGAAAGCAGGTAATAGTGTTTCGGTGTTGAAAGGTAAACTGTGTGGCACTGAACCAATGAAAAGTCTCTTAAAGCAGATCAGAAAAGGAGAATTAGGGAGGAAAAGGAGAGATTGAGAAGTTTCTGCTTCTATTTATAGAAAAAGCAGAGGAAATGCACACACCCCAGTGTGATCACTATCTGAGGATTTCTGTGAAGCAAACATTTTTCTGGAGGAGACTTTGAAATTAACTGCTAAAAGTGGAGCTTTCAAGTTCTGTAATAGCATCATAAATTCTGTATAGCATCCTAAATTATACCAGCTTTAAACCTTTGGAATTGTTACACAAAACTAAATGTATAAGTATTTAGAGGCTTTGTTTGTCAGCAGTATTTCCAGGATTTCTTCCTGTGAAATCAAGCTTCTATTCTGGAAGCTATGGAGTAAGATAGGTTGGCTTAATTTAAGGTCATTAAAGTTGTGATCATGAAGAAATAATCTGTATTTTTTAGCTTGCTTTTTTTTTATCACAAAGGAGTTTCCCTTTGTAAAGAAGAAAACTCATCCAGGCTACTTAATACAAATGAGAAGTACTTGCATTTCCACAATTATTTTTTAGAAGTGGGGTGGGTTTTTTTCAGGAACAGATTTTATACCCTTTATTTTACTGTGAACAGCTGAAAATGACATTTTGTGAAGTGCATTTGTAATACTGTGCATCCTGTATGATCAATAACACAGAGGTGTAATATGCTTGTGTAGATCACAGCCATGGCTTTGTAACTTTTCAACTGTTGTTTTTGTGCTGTTGACCACCTCAGAAGATTGGAATGTTAGCATTGGCCACCACCCTTTATTCACATCACTTTCTCTAGGTGTTTAATCTGGGTGACTGGAAGAAAAAGTTCTTTCACAGGTATATTTTAGCACGTACTCAAGAGGCCACTAATAATCCAGCCACAGAATAGTGTCTCCAGATTGTCTAGAAGAATTAACTTGTTGTTTAGATGTAATTCAGTTTGTATTTCTATAGCAGAAGAGTTCACCCAAACTCAAACTTCACAGGCTCTTGGAATTCAGTGGTTTTGTACAACACATTTGGAGTCTTTTACTCCAGAAACAAGTAGATACCCAGAACTGGTCTGAAAAGTTGTCTTCACTATATTGTGGCTCAAATTTGCCTTCAATTCAGTTTATTTTATGGTCAGAAGTGCAGCATGGGGGAATCCACTGCCAGCTGTTTGGTGTGGTGGTGAGCTTGGAGACTCAGGGATTACTTCTGGGAATTAATACTGCACTGAGTTGCTTCTTTGCTTAAAATAATTGTACTGTGAAGACAAGCCTAACTACATTAAATATGTTGTGAATTAGTGTTGCTAGTTGCTTAGGATTTTCTGTTTGTTTAAAACTACAATGTTTTGTTGGGGTTTTTGGTTAGGTTTTGTATTTTTTTTAAGATGCTCCCAGTTGTAGAGCAGGAGAGTTGCAGAGATGAGTACTGACGTGCCCCACTGTGCCCCATTCCCTGGCCTTTGTCTGCCAGGGTGGCTTGGCCTTGTGTGGGCTAGCACTGATCCCAGCTCAGTTTAACCTTGACAGCTTTTTGTTTACCAGGGGAAGAACCTTGACTAATTGATGTGTCTTGACTTGCAGTTGACTTGGAACAGCACAACAGCAGGTTTTGTCTGTAATGCTTCTAGAACAAAGACTTCACTAATGACTTGCTGTTTGAAGGGGGGCTACCATCTAATCAGTCCTAATCACACCTTACTGAAAACCATGGAAACATTCTGTAACTGCTTTTTTTCCAACTTCAGTCTTTGTAATAATTCTTGTTCCTTTCTGAGGTCTTCTGAGGAGGAGTTTCTGGTTAGATAAGGCTGCCTCTGTGTTAGAAGTTTGCCTGAAATACCAAAATATGTCTGAGTGCCCTGACTGTTGAATCCTGCAAGCTGTCACATTTGGATTCTTCAGTGCTTTTTGCTGACTTGGATTTCTCAGATGGAGTGTTTCTGGAGTATTTGTCACCTGTTATGAACTGTTTCTACTGTAACTGATGGAAGCAGCAGTTGTCATTTCTTAGCACTGAGATTTCTAACCTCATTTGATTTATGTATTGATATTCCATATATATATTTTAGGGTTCTTCTCCAGAGTAGCTTTAAAAGTTGTAGTTAAGGCTGTCAGAAAAGAAAAGCTTTTAGAAGTCTTGTAACATTGCATTCCTGCACAGTCAAACATAACAGGACCTTTCAATTTTCTTTTTTACTAAGTCAGCCTCTTCTTACTTTGACCATTTCTCCAAACCTTTAGAGCAAGAGTTTCCCAGACAGTTATTTTAACAGTCATTTGCATTTTTGCCTGAAATGTGAAATATCCAGGTTGATGTTCTCTGCCCAGTTTGTGGTTGGCTTAAAATACAGATCTTCAGTATTATAGGTAAACATCCTAGATGAAATCTTGGATTCATATCCATCTTTCCAGTTTCCATCCAACCTGTTTGGGTGCTAGGGAGACATTAATCTTGTCTGATTCTGAGGGCTGGTGTTTTTTATGGGTTTAATGAGAGAAGGGGAAGCTAAAATCAAAATACAGTAGCTCAGGCTTAAGGGAATGATATTTGAAGTGACTGATGGTCCATCTATAAGAAATTGTAATGCTTTCCTTGCAGGAATTTCTCAGAGTACTGTAATGAAGGAGAAACCTCAGTGTTAACTGGAAGGCAAATTTAAAATTAATGAAATAACTCTCATTAATTAGAGCAGATTGCCATCCAGTATAATTGAACTGAAGTACTAAGCATTCTGGGGATAAGTGTTGCTGTTTGCTAAAATGAGTCATTTAAAGGATATAGGTCTTGATGCTTCAAGAGAATCTGACAAGTTTGAAGTGAATTCTGGGCAGATCATTTGTAGATGTTTTTCCCCTCTGCTGTGGGGATGTTAACAGCTCTTGGTTTACATTTCTAGTACAGCTTGTTACCCTGCCTCTCAGTCCTGAGCCATGAAACTGGGCTGTGGGGGACAGACTTGGGGTTTGTTTTGCAGCTGCTCATAGTCTGGTCTCAGAGTAAATAAAGCAAGGCTGGTACCCTCCCTCTGGTCTGTCCTGTTAGCCTAGCTGTAATTCCATGGGCTGCAAGGTTTTTGTCCATAGTTTATCTCCAAAGAAAGATTGGAATCATGAGTAAAAGCCTAGAAAAGGAGGCTATGCACAGGAAAAGACAAAAACAAAACAAAACAAAAGCTACTAAGGAGTTTCTGGCCTGCATTTGCCCTAAAAACTGGGGGTAGAAAATGCCATTTGTAATACTGGCAGCTTTCAGTCCAGTGTCCTAAAGTGAAACAGATTTTTTTGAGTGTGTGTTCCTAATAGTGGATTCAGTTGCATAAATGACACCAGATATCAAATGTCTTCAGTTTCTGTTTTATAGTCACGGGTTGGGTTGGTTTCTTATAACAACTATTAAGCATTTGGTTCTCTGATTTAATATGAATATTTTACTAGTGAGAAGTGACCAGGTTATACTGGGGAAAATGAAAAATCACTCTCTGTCTTCTGTTCAGAGTCTGCATCTGTGGACAAGTCTGTATCCCATTCTTGCACAACTCCTTCTACATCTTCTGCTTCTGGACTGAACCCAAGTTCCGCGCCCGCTTCATCTGCTCCCACAGTTCCTGTCTCACCTGTCCCACAGTCACCAATTCCTCCATTACTTCAGGACCCAAACCTCCTTCGACAGCTGCTGCCTGCTCTGCAAGCCACCCTGCAGCTTAATAATTCTAGTGTAGATATATCCAAAATCAATGAAGGTAAGGATTCTTTCAGGCTGATGTCACTGACAGCAGATACTCAGCTCTAGCAAACGCAAGCTGTACTTGAAATCAAAAGTGAATCCATGAATCCCTAGATAAAGTGGGTTATTGTTTTTGTTTGATTTGGGTTGTTTTTTTTTTTCCTGTTAAACCTTTTTAACTTAGCCAAGTACAGTGTAAGGTTGTTAAGCTAATAAATGCTGATGTTTGGGAGCAGCCTAATTGAGGCTGGTGATTTAATCGCTGCATCAGCATTCACCAGTTGCACAAAATTTAGTTACAGCTTTTTGTCCTTTTGTTTTGTGCAGCCTTCTTTGTTTTCTGTAGTTTGTCCTGCTGTTCTAATATTATGTGTTTGCAAATACTGAAACTTCTAGGGATTCTTAAATCTTGCTGCTTACCAACTTTTTTTCTTTAACTGACTGTGTTATTCTCTCTGAATGAAGGTAGAACATCAGTAGTTTTGTGCATGTCATCAGTGTATCCTTCAGATTTTTGTCACATTGACCTAGTTTGGAAAGCTCAGAATAAGCTTTAGTGCCTTTTGCTGTGAGAATGGGGATAGTTGTAATTTGTAATAGTGTCATTTTATGTAATGTGGGGCCTTCATGTGGCAGGTTACTGGTGGAGAAGGTGGTGTGGGATTCCTTTTCTTTGAACTGGTTGTGGACTGATCACCAATTTAAATAGAAAGCAAAGCATTTACATATAGTGCCCAGAGATAATTAGTGCAAGGTTCTTACTTCTTGCTGTGCAGGGAGAAGCTTTTAAAACTACAATGCACTAGGTTGGACTCAAAGTAGGAGTATTGTGGTTGTTTCAGTTTAAAAAAGAAAGGTCCAATCAAGACACCAATTGTATTTTATTAGAAAGCTGCTAATTTATGCTCCTAGTCACTGTGTCCTGTTGTACCTGAGCAGCAGCTCTGTCTTGGAACAGGAGTGTTCAGTGTGGGCAGAGTGAGTTCACCTTGCACAGCAGGGCTGCCCTCTCTGTGCTCACAGTGCAGGGTTGTTTTGTTTGTGCTGGTGAGTCAGTTTTTTCAGACTTGGGCAGGGGTGGTGACTCTGCAGCAGGTATTCTGCAGGGTCTGTGGAGCTTCTAGAAAAGATGAGTTCAGAACCTGGGTCTTGTTGGCTAGTACTGGAAGATGCTCCTGTGTAGTGCAGTTTGAAAACAGTTGGTTGAAAAAATGAATGTTTGCTGGAGGAGGGGGAGACAGGACAACTGAACATAATTATTTTGTTGTTTGTGGCATTGGGTTTTTTCATAAGAATTAACACTGTTGGTTTTAAACTTCAGAGGTCATTTTTCCTTGAGCAGGAATTCTCCCCCCCCACCCCTCCATCTTTTTTAGTGAGTTAGTGATACTGCTTTGTTGTCTTTATTTATTATTGGAGTTTTTTTAAAAAAAATCTTTGCATTCTACTACAGTATTGTGTTTTTTACTACAAAGATTACTGTGATAACCCATTGAAGAAATGTTCTTTTTGTTTAAAAGAGTAGCTATTGATCTATCAGGTGAAAAGTTAAAATTCCTTTATAAAATGTTGTGTTTTTTTTAATCCAAGATTCAAAGTTAAAACTACTAATAAAGGATTTGGTTAGATATGCCAGGGATTCATGAACTGAATTCAAGTCATTGAAAAATAGTTCAGGTGGCTCTTTGGTCTATTGTGTGTACAAGAACAAAATCAGAAGGAAAATGTGTCTTAAATGTATTTAGGCAGTTTGAGCAGCTCCAAGTGTTCCAGAACTGTCAGTAAACCAGAGTGTTTGTTTTTAGTTCTAACAGCAGCTGTGACACAGGCCTCCCTGCAGTCGATTCTCCATAAAATTCTTACTGCTGGACCATCTGCTTTCAATATCACTTCCCTCATTTCTCAAGCTGCACAACTGTCTACACAAGGTATTCAGAGGCTCCTTTTCACTTATCTCAAATGATTACATTGCATTTTCTATAGGTTGTTACAATTAAAACTTGTAGAAGCTCTCTTGTCTGGATGTGGAATGACTTTTCCCAAAGATGGGATAAATTGTTATTTGGGGGGGGCAGGAAGCAGAGGTGCAACTAAGTTAAATGTCTGTCTTGCCTATGGGGATTTTCTTTGAGTGTTATGTGAAATATGAAACGTGTGCAAAACCCTCACAGCTTATTCTGAACTTTAATTAGATGTTATTTAGTGTTCAATGTGAAACACAACTCTTCCTTGGTTATCACCCTTCTTGTAATACTGTGCAGCTGTGTCTTTTGGGGGGGGCTTTAAAAGAAAAGTTTCTTGTGTCTGGTGAGGGGGAGTTGTAGTCCTCTATAAATGCCATTTTTTTAGCTTCCAGGCTAGGTGTTAATACAGGTATCTTCTAGACATTTTGGTTTGTAGCTTAATAAAGCTAGAAATTCAAACCACTAAATGCAGTGATGTTATTGAGAGCTAAGCAGTGTTATGCTAATGCTGTTTTTAACCAGTAATAAAAGCATGGGCAGGGAGCTGTTGGCAGGTGCCTGGAGTGGCTGAATAGAATCATAGAATCACAGAATGTTAGGGGTTGGAAGGGGCCTAGAAAGATCATCTAGTTCAACCCCCCTGCCAGAGCAGGGTCACCTGGGTGTAGATAAACTCCTCATGCATGCTCTTGGTTAAATCAAATTGTGCACCCTAAAATAAGAATCACAAATGAAACTAATGTAATCTCTTTGTATGTAAAAAGCATTGCATCATGGCTGCTTCACCTCTAAAACTTGAGGGTTTGGGGAAAGAGAAGGATATGGGAAAAAAATAGAGTACTTGAATTTGGATTGTTGTTGCACATTTGATCTGATTGAGGGGATGGGAGTGTGGGAGCGAGTGTGTGTGGGAGCGCTGTCTGCGGGTGAGTCTGTGTCCCTGATCCAGCACAGCACTCTCCAAAGGCACAGCCCACAATCCAGCTGCCATTTAAGACAGGATACAGTTTCATTAACAAGTTCTCCTGTGGTTTTTTTTTCCCCCACGTCCAGCTCAGCCATCCAACCAGTCTCCAATGTCTCTAACATCTGATGCCTCCTCACCGAGATCCTACGTGTCTCCGCGGATAAGCACGCCCCAGACCAACGCTGTGCCGCTCAAACCCCTGATGACGCCGCCACCCGTGGCCGCGCAGCAGAAGGTGAGCTCTGGGCTTAGGCCATTCTGCAGGCAGAAACCACTGCAGGTAATGAGTGTCCCTGGGCTGGCACTGCTACACAGCATGGTTAAATAGGCATCTTAGTGTTCACAGCAGAAGCAGAAACAAAGAGAAGCAGCTGCTTGGCTGCGTTTTCGCGCTGCAGCCCTGCTGTGGAATTGTAGCGAGCTGTTCTGTCCTTGGGGGGAGTCTTGTGCTCACTTCAGGTGCTGGCTGAAGAGAATACTGAGAAATCAGTATTTTCACATATTTAAATGGAAATTAAAACTTACTCTAAATACTTTAGCCAATAAAACTTTTTAGAATGGGAGAGAAATTAATGGGAAAGTTATCTCAGACTTGGTGTAGAAATGTTCTTGTGTTTACAAGGTCAGTAATGTTCCATTATGCCCCTTTCCCTTCCCACCCTCTTACCCCCATTCATTTAGAACTCAAGTGGATCAGTGACTAGGAAACATTAAATAAAAATAAAATAAGTTCCTGCAGTTCTTCCTGAGGATGAAGGTGAAAACATGAAGTAGTTTGTTTCCTCTTTGCTGTTTTCTCTTTGGTGCTGTGTTGTTGGGTTTTTTTCTTATGATTCCTGTAGTGGTCACTTTTCAAGGGGAAAAATGTCTTTTGCAGAATCTGAGCTCAGTATTCCATCTACTACAAGTGGCAATATTGGGTAATAAATACAGTTGAAGCTGAGATTGATGATTGATTGATTTTCTCTATCTAGCAGATAGAGACTCTGTTTTACTGTGTACATGTGGGAAAGGTAGATATAATTAGAGGCACTGAAGATGAACTTCTCCTTAAGGGTTTTTCTTCTTCCTTGTTCAGAGACTTGTGGCTCATATTACAGAGCAAGGGTGCAAAGAGATACTGAGTTACAGGAGGATTTTGTTACTAAATGGACTGAAGACAGAGCTGTTGATTTGCACCCTCTGGTGGAAAGAAACCTTCACATTCAAGATAGTTTTGTAGTGATAGTTACTGCTGCATCTGCTGTAGGGAATAACAACAGTCTCCTGTCTTTTAGGCAAGTTCAGAAAGAAAAACCAAAATTTTAGCAGTTTACAGTGTTCTGACTGTGAAAAGTGGAAGTCTGTTGAGGAGGATTTGCACCTCTCCTAGAGGTTTGCCACTTTGGTACATCATTGTACAGATGAACTAAGGGTCAGGACTAAGACCCTCAGATTTTAACCCAGTCTCAGGATGTTGTTGTTCAGTGTTTAGTAGCTTGCCAGCATAAGAAGCATGACTCTAAACTTTGGGGTGAGACTAGTCTTGTTTGATGTGGTTGGTTGATTTCTGGTTGGTTGGTTTTGTTTGGGTTTTTTTTTTTCCTTTCTTTCCTAAAATCCCTGTCCAGCACACAGACATGTCCTTCTGCTTTCTATTTTCTGCTCAGAAGAGATCCTCTTATGTCTCAAAGGCCTTTAAGGAATACTTTTATCTTCAGGAAGACAGATTGCATTCCTCAGTCTAAATGCTTCTGTGTCATACACTGGAATTTTTTTCATGGACACAGAGAAAACCAAGTGATTCTCCCTGTTTGTTGTAATTGACAACAGTGCAATGAATTGTCAAAGCCTGGTGTGTACTGGTCTTACTTGTCTTTGTTTCTGACTTTGGAGTGTATCCTGAATCTATGCATAAGATTTGAATCTATATTATTAATAAAGTTCTGATTATCAGCTACATTATACACATGGCAAAAGCTTTATCTTCTGGAATCTTTACAGTAAAATGTTGATGTGAATTTAGTGGAAGTTGTAACTGCAGCAAGGCTGCCACTCCACAAAAACATCAGTGTTGGCTGTTTTATGCCAGTCTGATATGCCAGTCCCCACTTACATGGGGATTTTGTCTATGGTTAGTGACTTGGCCTGCAGGATTTCACCTCTGGTGTTTGCCAAGTAGGGCATTGTGTGTTTCACTGATACCTAGGTAGAAGTTCTTCTCAGAGTGGTGACATCTGTATTTTGATGAGCATACTGTGATGCATTTTGAAATCACTGTGTTTGAAGCCATCTTTCCCTGAGATGGCACCAGAGTGAGGGGAGATTGCACATCTGGTTTATTTCTGAAACACTTGTAGTGTGGTTGCAGTCAGTGTGTTCAGTGTAGTAAATTTCAGAGTTGCTCACCCTACACTGTAACCCCTTTGCTTCCCAAGGCTGTTAAACCTGGTGCACTGTTGTGCATTATTATGCACCCCCTGTGAGAAAGCTACAACTCTTACCCCATTGGGATATCATAACCACAAAAGCTTTCTTTTTCCTAGGAACCTTGAGTAGCTTCACAGATCAAGTAAATAGAATTACTAATGTTTGACAGCAGGACTTTTTCTTGATTTTTATATTCCTCAGATCTAGTGCTAACAACAGAGCTGTTGAAATATTAACATGAATTGTTTGTGTTAGTCACAGCAGTGAGAAATTCAGTCTCAGCAGCAGATATTTTTCCAGTTGAGTAGGGAAAGAACTTTCCTGACAGCTCCTGTATTCCCCCAGTTCAACTGCATAAGAAGGGATGGAGGTGCCAGTTCAGGTGGTGATGGCTCCATTGGCAGCCTGTGTGCAGCAGTGCTCCTTTGGCTGTCTCAGCTTAGCTTGTCCACTCCTCAGAGCTGAAGGGAAATCAGGGAGTCAAGATGTGTTGTGTTGTGCCAGGACACACCTGATTTCAGAGCAGAAGCTCCTTGGCTGAGGGTGCTCCTGTGCAGAGGGTGTTGGCAGCACCCAGCCTGGGGTGTTCCCAGCTCTGTTTGCGCAGCAGGGCCTGCGCTCTATCCACGTGTCTCTGCTGCTTCCAAACTAAGCTGGCATGTGTGCCAAGAGGTGTGCTGCATGCACGTGGCAGCTCAGGTGTTGGAGGCTCCAGGGTTATCCCATTTTGCTCTTTAGCTCTGCCTGTGTTAATCACAGAATCATTCCAGTTGGAAAAAACCCCTTGGGATTATCCAGTCCAACCATTAACCCTACTCCACAAAGTTCACCCCTAAACCATGTCCCTCAAAACCACATCTAAATGACAACACATCCAGAGATGGTGACTCAGTCACCTCCCTGGGCAGCCTCTTCCAATCTCTGGTTACTCCTGTGAAAAAAGTATTGCATGGTTAGAAACTGCTCCAGATTGCTGCTAAGTGCTGTGTAAAGCATGTTACTCAGACCTGTCAAGCACAGTGTGAATGTTGCTTATGGATTTTTTTATCTTTCTTTTCTTTAGCTCTTCTTATTTTTCACCTGGTGCACTTACACTTTGAAACATTTGGAAAACAGGGAATAGCACAGAGTTTTTGTGGCTCACTAATCTCACAAATCACATTTTTTCTTTACAATCCACTTTAGTACTAGCCAAGGAATTCCATCAGTTTTCCAGTTTGGATCTGCAAGTGTTACCTTTGATGGTCTTGCCTTTTGAAATGGTTCCTTCTGTTTAAACAGCCTTGATGTGTCTGCTGGCAGGGTGAGCAAAATTCAGGCATTAGTAGCAAAACTGATGTCACACATTTAATAAAGACACTCAGGGTAGTTTTCTATCATGAACCACCTTTTGAACTGCTACTGTTTTGTCCCCCTTAACTGTGTATTCTGTTTTTCAGCACACTGAGTGATCTTAAAATGATTGTGCTTTAATTTTCCAGAACCATCACCTTTCCATGTGCTATTCAGACTTTGATTTGGCTTTGGATGATAATTTTAAAAGGTGGCTTTTCCTCTTACACATATAAGAGATTACATTAAGATTTCCTGTATAATGAAATAAATGAAGTTATGTCTTGAGTTCACTTTAGCAGATACTGTCTGACTTGCCATCTGTGGTTTGTTTCACAGGAGTGTTTCTGAAACTGAGAGAATTTCTGGAGGTTCAGGTGACTTCTAGTTAGTAATCTGCACCAGTTGGATGTCAGCAAATGCCAGACAGCCTGATTTATGGGGTTTATTTTTTTGTCTTTGTGGATCCCTAGAACCCATTTTTCTTCCCTCCCTCTTTCTCAAAATGGTTATCTTGTTTTTCCAGGGTGGGGGTTAAATTTTGGAGCTGCTTCCTCTCTTGTATATATGGAGGGGGGAAAAAAAGTATCTTGAATTTCATTTACTGTAAGTTAGACATTAGTATATTCACAAATTATTCAACCTGTTGAAGTTTAGGAATTCACAGGAAAAAGACTGTGTCTCATTGCTGTTGTCTTAATGCCTTAAGTGACTGTGTACTACAAAAGGAAAAGCAAAAAGCTACTGGTGACTTTTTTTAGCCATTCATGAGTTGAGAACTGAAAAAAACAGTTCCAGGGGGAGTAGCAGCCTGATAAATATGCCTCAGGGTTGGTTTTTTTTTCACTTCTAATAGAGATGTTTAGTATGGTTATGACCCAGTTCTGCTCTTGACACTGCATAATGTATTTTCAGGTAGGGAACTTTTAACGTTAGAAGTGAACATTTTTATTTGGCTAATGAACAGTTCTTGTGAGGTTAAAAGTGAGCTTGGTGCTCACTTGGAAGATACAGTAAAAAATGAAATTGGGTTGAAATATTTTAACTAATAAACTTGCACTATTTTGACAAGTCAGATGGATCTAAATTTCCTTCTGTTTTGTCCATTAAGTACTCTTAGTAAAAAATGCTATCACAGCTGTGGAACTAGAGCTCTTTTAAATTTTATTTTCAAAAACCAACCCACTCTGTGAAGAGTGTAAAAATCCTGTCAACAAAAGACCTTTGCATCAAAAAAAAACCCCACACTGCTCTTGTAACTGAATTTCCACGGTGTTCTCTGGCTCTTACACCTGGTCTTTACTGTGGAGGAAATCTAATGAAGTTTTCAACTTTGCAGGTTGCTACTCCAGGTGTTAAACAAGGACCAGCTTCCCAGGCAGCACCTCAGCAGCCAGTCCTAGCTGAGAAGCAGGCAGGGCATGAACCTGCCTCTCCACGAAGCCTCCAGCGCTCCAGGTACGGGGGGAAACTCCTCTGGGCTGTCCTCTATGTCTTCTGTGCATGGCAGCCTGGGGGCTCTTGGGGCTGTTGATGGAACAGGATTTCATTCTGCTGCTGCTTAGGGTGCAGCTGAGTGGCTTTGCTACAGAGCAGATGTGGGAGGTTCTCTGGGTTAGGGCCACTGCTGGAGTTGCATTCCCAGAAGCAAAATGGAATTGATTTCTGCCCTGTCGCTCTGCAGTCAGTTTGAGAAGTGATTCCTTGCATTGTGGTTTCTGAATTGGAAGCTTTTGTTCTTTCTCTGCAGTTAGGGGATTAAATGCTTTAAGTCTGATGTTGTTTCCTTAGTGTTAGATGTTTGTGGTGTCTTGCTGCAATGTAATTGGATTTTTTTCAATTAGTAATAGCTTCTGTCTATGAGGTGATTTTGTTGCTTTAAGAAAAGCATTAGAAATTTAAGTTTGAAGTTGATGAGGCTAAGATTATCTTCACCTTGTTTTGGAGGAAGATCTAAGATCAAGTAATTATTAACTTCAAAGTTGTGAACATTTCAGTCATGTGAGTTAGGAAATTAATGTGATGTAGGCATACAATGAGACTTTTGTAAGAGATGATTCCAAAGGCATGCCATGAATTACAGCTGCTTTAAAAATGGAACTAAATTAGTGCTTCCATCATTCATAGTTACATCATGTTGCTCATTTATTTTTTGAAAGTTCTGGGAATATTTTACCTTAGAAATTGCAGAACTGTTGGAGGGGCTGATGTTTCCTTGTAGTTTTTATGGGTTGCAAGATTTTTTTTTAGTTTTTATTGGTGTATTTCAGAACCATTCTGTTCTCTTGACCAGATGTTTTTGCCTCTCTGGAAGCATCCTGTTACCTGTGGCATAGTCAGTCTAAAATTCATCCAGCAGCTAAGGCAGCTATTTCACTGCACTGAAGCACTTAAAACTACAGCAGTAGTTTGCAGCTGTCTGTATTGCTGCATTTGTAGCTCCCCCTGCTGCTAACATGACAGAGCTAGGAGATTTTGTCACTGTTTTATTCAGAATTAAGATAGAACTTTTCTTTTTGAGAAAGCCACAGATTTCTTTTCCTGAAATTTATCTGATGTGTTGGAGTGAGTTTTGTTGTTGAAGCAGGAGTCAGAGAAGCCAGGTTGATAAATGGAGACAAGACATAGAGGGATTTGATCCTATTAGGACTGAGGAGTAAATAAGTATTGAAGGTGATGTCTCAGTTCTACTTAATTAAATACAGCTTTTTCTCTGCACCATCATGATGCTGTATGAATACATAGAAATACAGAAGAATTCCACTTGGGATGTCTAGTTTTGCTCTAGTCCAAGTCCCACCTCACAGTAGGGCCAGAAAGTTTATGAAGGGCTTTTAGTGATCTTTGAGTATCTGTGAGCATCTTCTTCTAATGCTTCACTACCCTCATGGTGAATTTTTTAGCTCTAATTAGGATTTCCCTTGTTGCAGAATTGTTTCTGCCTCTTGTCCCATCACTGTGCATCTCTGAAAAGAGCCTGGCTGGTTGCTCTCCCCATGGATAGTTACAACAATAGGAATATCCCTCAGTCCCCTCTGTCAGCCTTGTCTTTCCCAGACTGAGTACACTTTCAGCTTCTCCTGATCCAGCAAGTGTTTCAGCCCTTGGTCCTCTGTTGGATTCCTCTGGTGTAGCCATTTAATCCTTGTCCAGTTTTGTGCTCCCCACTGCACAGTGCTCTAGATACTGTGGATCTCCTGAGCTCTGAAGAGAAGGGAGGAATTACTTTCTTCAGCTAAGCTCTTGCTAAGATAGCCCAGCACATGCTTGCCCTGCTTGCCATGGGGGTATAGTGCTGATCACATCTAACTTCTCCATCACTGTCCTCAGGTGCTTCCCCACACAGCTGGTTTTGACTCAGTTCTTCTCTGGGGAGGTTCCAGTTTTGTGGCACTGGGTTATTCTCCTCCAGGTGCAGGATTTGGGATTTGCCTTTTGTGAACTTGATTCCTGTCTGGTCCTTCTGAATAGCAGCCTATCCTCCAGTGCACTGACTGCTGCCCCAGTAGGTGGCACCCACAGGCTCACTGCAGGGCACTGTGTGCCACTCTGGAATGGAAATGTTAACCAGTATTGGCCCCAGTATTAACCAGTGAAGCACAACACCAGTCACTAGCTTTCATTTAATCTTTGTACTGCTGACTGCAGCTTTTGGGAAGCAGTTCATTCAATTTTCCACCCCCCTTATACATGAAATATCCACTGGGTAAGTGAACAGTTTAGCTATGAGAATATTGTGGGAGATGATGGCACAGACCTTGAAGTCAAGGTAAAGAAAATCACTGTCTTCTCCTTATCCTCTGAGCCACTTCAGAGGAGTCAGTGGAGTTGGTCAGGTATAATTTCCCCTTGGCAAATCTGTGCAGGCTCTTTTTTTTTACCTTGTAGACTTTCCTGTAGCTGGAACCCCTTCTAGGAAAACCTGCTCATCACTTTCCCAGAGGCCAAGTTCAGTTGGCCCATAAGTTCCCCAGGTTGTCACCCTTGTGCTTCTCGAAGATGGCTTCAGCATTTGCTTTTTGCCCCAGCATCAGGAACCTTGTCTGGACATGTGTCCTGCTGGCTGAGCTGCTCCTTCACTTTCTCTGCTGGAGGTGATCATTCACTCACAGGGATTCTGCTCCTCTGCTTGAGCACGTGGGAGGCAACACCTGTAAAATCACAGCTAAAAATAAGATTGCCAGCTCTCCTGGCCTTTTTCATGTCCTTCATCTCTAGGTCACCTTGCCTTGCAGAGGGACAACCCACCTGTTCCTCAGTTGCCTTTATATGCAGCCCTTGTTGCCCTTTTCATTCTTGGCTAGTTGCAATTCCAGCTTCAAAAACTAAATGCCTTTTTTTCCTCATTAACTGGATGTTTCTACAGTTAAATGTTTGCACTTCTAAGTGGTTTTGAAGTTGTTGAGTCAATTACTGTTGAGAACACAGAGCAGAAAACCCAAAGAATACTTTCTTTTTTTCCCCAGTTAAATGATATATTCCCTTTTGCAACCTCTGCTGCCTGCAATCAAGGGAAATTTCTGTACTCATGTCTGATCTGTATCCACCCATATCTAGATTTGATCCATTCCCTCTAGTCCTGTTGCTGCCTGAAAAGTCCCTCCCCAGCTTTCTTGTAGCCCCTTAAGATACTGGAAGGCCACAGTAAGGTCTCCCTGGAGCCTTCTCCAGACTGAACAACCCCAACTCTCTCAGCCTGTCCTCACAGGAGCTGCTCCAGCCTCTGATCATCCTGGTGGCCCTACCTGCATCCACTGAGATACACTTGTATGTTCTCTCCAGTGCTAAAACGTAGGTGCAACTTCTATCTCTTGAACAGCTGTCAAAGTTACAAGCAACAAAAATAAACCCCAAACCTCAACGAAACACAAACCCCCCTCATATTGTAACACTTAAAGGTCTTGTGGAAAAGTGGCACAGGTTTGGTCTACCAGAAGTATTTCCTTGTGGTTGCAATGTCATACCATTTTTATGACTGGAAGCAAGGAATTAATGTGCTCATTTCTCTGTAGATTTACACGTGGTTTTCAATACTCACTTGATTTTCAAATTCTTTTTTCTAGTAGTCAAAGAAGCCCATCCCCAGGTCCAAATCATACCTCTAGCACTAGTGCATCAAACTCAACCCCTGCAGCTCAGAACACGCCTGTCCGACCCTCCTGTTCATTAACACCCACGTTAGCAGCACACTTCAATGAAAACCTTATCAAGCATGTTCAAGGCTGGCCTGCAGACCATGCAGAAAAGCAGGTGAGTACACCTGGGCTGTGTTCCCTGGGAGCATGTCAACTGTTCAGCTCTAAATCCACTTTTCTTACACCCACTGCCTTTTCTAGGAATGAAAAGCAATTAAAAAACACCCCGATGCCTTTGCCAGAAAAGAGCCCAAGCCCAACCTGCAGGTTTTACATGTGCTTGCCACTTAGCAGTTTGTTTTCACATTGAAGTTGCAGTGCTTTTGACATTCTCTCAGATGAAGATCTATCCCCCATCACTTTTTTTCTTGCTGCCAAAGTTCTGTTGTAATTCACAGTCTTTGAAATGACAGCAATTTAATAATAATGATATTGTAGTTGTGTGGAAAATGTGATGAACTGGGCAATGAGTTAAAACTATTTGAAATTACTCCACAGTTTTGAGTCACTGAGTTGGTAGCTCTACAGAGTGAAAAAGGAACTCTGCCTGGTTTGTTGTCCCCAGTTTTAAGATGATGTAGAGGGCTTGGGCTGAACTGGGGCTATTTTTACATGATGGGAAATCCAGTAGAGTTGCCATCCATATTTTAGAACTAACTACATGAAACCTTTCCTGTTGTGGTAATCCAGGGAAGCTGGGTGCATGTCAGCTGCTTGGAATGTATTACTCAAAGGAACCTCATTGGTTCCTGAGCCTTGTTCAAGTCCTTTCAGAGGCAGCCCTGTCTGGTGCAGTCTGTGTGGGATATTAATCTTACCTAGTACAGTTTACTTAGCTCTCTTGAAGGGTGGTTGCATGCTGGCTTCAGCCTACATTGGAGCCTGTGCTTGCAAGATGACTTAGAAATGCAGTCTGGACTGCTACCCTATTTGGACTCTGTCTGGGGTTCTTAGTTTGGTTTGGGGTTTGTTTATTTATTTATTTTTCAATTTTAAGACATTACCAGCCTGTGCTGAGTTTAAAAACTGAGCCACTGCTGTGGAATGTGTGAAATGGTGCTGCCCAGCCACCCCTCTATGGCCTTGGCCCCCAGTTTTGATAGTGTTATTTTCACTGTACTGAATTGACAAGTATCTTAATGCAGAAAATGCAGATCTGTACAGCTCCTTGGTAACAGAGATCCAGACAGGCATGTACTCAGCTGGGTACTTGGACCTCTGTGCTCAGTGGTTTGTCCTGTCTGCTCTTTGATTTCAGGGAATTGTGGTTTTTAGACCAGTTTGGAATAGTAACACTTGAGGGGCTCAAGGCAGGTATATTAAAGTGAAATTATAGGTGCAGTACATAGCAAAGAAGGTAAGCTACAGAAAACTGGAAGACAATCCAGTAATGTGGTTAATTAGAAAATAATCACTGTAACTGTATTTAAGGAATGCACAGGACCTCAGAGTCATTACACTTCTCTCCTTGGTGCTGTGGAAGGGTTGTCAGGAGTCACATATCCACTGCAGTCACAAGACTTTCAGAAGTGCATAAAGCAGGGAGAGGTCACACCTTCTAAATTCCCACCTCTTGTCCACACCTGACTGAGTGGGGATGTTAAAACAATGCAGTTTGTCTAGAAGTGACTCCTGCAGAGGGCTGCAAAGCTGTTGGGGTGCTTCCTGCAGAAGGTGCTATTCAGTTATTTGTGTCACTTAAGGTTTAATTGAGATGGGAATCTTCAGCCTGACACTGAAATAGTGGATGGAGACTTCCCTACTTGAACAGATTACTTTGGAAACTTGGAGCCCTTTCATGTAAAAGATGGTTGAGTCAACATTTGTTAGGATCAAGGAAACCTCATCCACCCCTCCCTCAACATGGCCATGGGTTAGACAATCCACTTGACAGCCACTGGTGTTCATTTCTGATTCTAAAGGGGCTTCTGTAAATAATTTAATGTGCTTGTGTTTCCAACTCCCTTTGAAGGAGCTGCTTGAACACTCTGCTCCAGCAACCCTCTGGCTACAGGCAGTTGTTTCCAGGACATGATTCCAACCCCTAACCTTTGTGTAACCCTTGCAGGCATCAAGATTACGTGAGGAAGCCCACAACATGGGGAGTGTCCATATGTCAGAAATTTGTACTGAATTAAAGAATTTAAGGTCTTTAGTTCGAGTATGTGAAATCCAAGCAACTTTGCGTGAGCAAAGGTAAGGGCCACTCTGTGTTCACTTGCAGAATGGTAAGTTTCAGGGTGGTGGTAGAATTCCCAACCTGGCATTGTTTGCATGAGCTGTGTTTACTGGTGATTTTGTCTGCTGGTACTTGCTGGGTTTGCAGGATGTCTCCCCTGTGCACATTCTGCCTGTTTGCCACACAGAAACCTCTCAGTCCCCCATGAATAGAACCAGAGACAGAACTTAGTAGAATCACAGAATGGTTTGGGTTGAAAGGGTCCTTAAAGATCATCTAGTTCCAACCCCCCTGCCACAGGCAGGGACACCTCCCACTAGACTAGGCTGCTCAACAGCCAGGCCTTGAACTCTTGCAGGAAGGGGCATCCACAGCTTCTTTGAGCAACCTGTTCTAGTGCCTCACCACCCTCACTGTGAGGAATTTCTTCCTTACATCTAATCTAAAACAAGCCTCTTTCAGTTTAATGCCATTACCCCTTATCTCCTATCCCCTGTAAAAAGTCCAGCTTTCCTGCAGACCCACTTCAGGTACTGCAAAGCCTCTATAAGGTCTTCCAGAACCTTCTCCAGGCTGAACAAGCCCACCTCTCTCAGCCTGCTCTCATAGAAGAGATGCTCCAGCCCTCTGATTATCTTTGTGGCCTTCCTTGACTTACTCCAGCTGGGTGTTGACAGCAAACCTGCTGAGGGTGCACTCAGTGCCACTGGCCATGTTGTCAACAAAGCTGTTAAAACAACTTCTGTGTGTGTTTTCACTTAGAAAAGAAGTACCTTTCCAGATACATCAGTGTGATTTGCTCACCCTAGTTCAGCATATTGCTGAAATAGTTCAGCCTTGCAATATGTGCTGAAATTTCTCATTTTAGTCATGATACTGAATCTACTTTGTTATTAAGCTTCCTTTTTGAATCATGTTATCCCATCTATTAATTCACACTGCTGTTTGAATACAGTGAATCTGATTGATTAGTTTAAGCCACTGTAGTAGCCTGTGTGCTGTTCAAACAACTGCCTTGATCCTAGAAGCTCTTGCTTGTTGGCAGTTAGTGAAACAAGGCATTAGTCCAAAGCAGGCTGTCATATTTGTAAATATTTCCCAATAAAGAATTGAAAATATCCATTCCTTCTGAAATTTTATTTCATAATTTCATTACATAAATTACAATTTCTGTGACATTTAATGAGGTGCTTGCTTTTAAGGTTTCTTTTCTGTCTCTTGATGCACATTTGATCTGAAATAACATGTCCAATGTTGATGTTCAGCTCACTAAATAGCACCTTATTTATTGTACACTGTGTGTCCTTAAGCTATCAATGGCTAATGATTATTATGACTATGATAACATGTATTTTTTTGTTTTTGCTGCAATCCCAAAGATGTGGAATACGTGGCATAAGTAACAAGTTGGTGGGGGGAGGTTCTTGCAAAGGATGGGATTAGCAAAACCAAAACATTGGAGTGATAACATTATTTCTGTACTTTTGCACAGAGGAGAACTATTTAAATTTGTTTAAGAGGGAACTTTTTCTCTAGGCAATGCAAATATGTTGCATTAACTATACCTGACAGCAGGAAAAGGCACTCTTTCATTGACTAATGTATTTATATGCCCCTTTAAACTTAATGGTTTTTTTCAATGTATATATCTTGGTTTTCATCTACTTTTCAGTAGGCAATTCATTTTTACTGAACTGGGCATATATTTGAAAAGAAAAATCTGCTGAAGTGGATGTTTTTTCTGCATTGATTAAAATTGCTTTGAACTTCATAGAATATTTATGTGAAAGTTCAGCTTTCCCTGAATATTTCCTTAATGCATTCAGATGTTTGCATTACACTTCAGCATTGTGAAAAGTTGTTTCAAAATACCCATTTAAAATTCTGGGAAACACTTAAGTACAACAGATGTTCATTGGTCACAATAATGGGTTTATGGCAGCTATAGAATCATGGAATTACTTAGATTGGAAAAGACCTTTCAGGTCCTAAAGCCCAACCATCCACCTGACACTCTCATGACCACTAAACCACACCCCTGAGTACCACACTTATCTTTGAAATACCTCTAGGGGTGGTGACTGCCACATCCCTGGGCAGCCTGTTCAGTGCTTGACAAACTTTTTGGTGAAGAAGCCTTTCCTAGTACCCAATCTAAACCTCCCCTGGTGCAGCTTGAGGCCACTGCCTCTTATCACTGCTTACAGACCAACCTCCACCTCACTACAGCAGCTCTCCAGAGTAGTGTGATCTCCCCTAAGTGTCCTTTGCTCCAGGACTTGTAGAAGTAACTCTTGTAGATACTGATTTAATATCTCTGTGTAATGGAAATGTTTATACTAGTTGATTTCTTTTCTCTTGCAGGATACTATTTTTGAGGCAACAAATTAAAGAACTTGAAAAGCTAAAGAATCAGAATTCCTTCATGGTGTGAAAAGTTGTAAACAATTGCACATGGTTCTGAGTACAGGAACTATTAAACTGATGCCCAGTCTTAACACTTTTGAGCTGCATTTGAGTAGACTTTGGACCGTTGAGCTGGGCAGAAAAAAAAGTTGACATGGGGAAGGGGACAGGAGGGAGTCAAATTCAGGGGAAAGATACAAGGATGATTTGTAAAACCCTTGAAATGTAGATTTCTTGTAGATGTATTCTTCACGTTGTAAATATGTTTTGTAGAGTGAAGCCATGGGAAGCCATGTGTATCAGAGCTTAGACATCCAAAACTAATCAATGCTGAGGTGGCTAAATACCTAGCCTTTTACATGTAAACCTGTCTGCAAAAATTAGCTTTCTTTTTTTATTTTTTTCTTCTTTTTTTTTTTTTTTTCCTCTCTTTATTTTTTTTCTAGTTAATTTATCATTCAGAAATTGCATTTCCTACAATTCAATGCAAGCGCCAGGCGACCCGTGTCTAAGGCTGCAACAATTTGGGTAATGTACAGAGCATCATGAAACAACTCTTTCCACACTTGCACCAAATCCAAAGCAGTGCTTCTCCAGTTCTGTTTTCCAGAGAAATGTTTCTCATTTTCTGTGTTCCATCTCCCCATGAAATCCTAAATCTTGATTTTTACCAGTTTTGTTTTGGTTTTGGTTTTTTTTTTTAAATACTTCTAATTTTCTCTTTTCTTAAGGCACTGTTGCTATGGCACTTTTTCTATAATCTTTTCATTCCTGTGTACAGTAGCTTAAAATTGCAGTGATTGAGCATAACCCACTTGTTTGTATAAATTATTGAAACGTATTTCCATTTGCACCCTGTAAGAATGGACTTCTAGTACTGCTGGGCATGTGTGCTGAAAGTACATTACTTGCTCAAATACAAGGAAATAGCCCAATGAACATGTTAACATGGTTGTGGGAGGGGAAAGAAAAAAAAAAGCTAGTCAGATGTGAATTGTATCTGTTGTAATAAACATGTTAAAACAAAGAAACACTGGTTTTCATTTCCTTTTGGTCAATGCATACTAAATTTGGTCTGTTTGGGGGACTCTATTAGAACTGTTCTTGTTGAACATTTTTGTACTTAAAATAATTCCTCCAGGGAGGTTTTGTTGAAAACTTGTAAACAGGAAAATGTGTATAAAATATTTAATGACTATAAAATTCAACAAGAATGATTTAAGACACCTCCCCAACAGCTGTCATATGTTAACTCCTGGTTTACCTGTCTTGATATTCCAACATTTCATTTTGAAGGATGTTTGTGTTGTAGCTAACTGTTGAAGTCTGGTGCTGACTGCTGTTCTTAACCATCACAAAAACGCTGAATTTGTGTAATTGGAGCAACCCGCCGTTTGAGAATGGTGGCAGAGCTCAGCTTTGTATATTGTTTCCTAAAGTATATTAAAAATAAAAAAGAAACTATTGCTACTACAAAATAAATGTGACTTTTTTTTTTTTTTTTTGGCTTAAAAAACACACCAAAAATGATGGCAGCACTAGCTTATGTTAGCAGAGGTATGTGTTACAGTAGTTAAGTAAGAAAGATGGTAGGTGATGGATTAATAACAAGAATTTACTAAGTTGATGTGTGATGCTACATCCTTTGTTCCTACAAAATACTCTCTCAGCACCAGAAACATTCCTTCATTTTTCTTTGCCTAGTCTTGTGTTGGGTGGGCTGGGGCTGATGCTTAAAATCAGTTCTTCATCAGTGGACACTGAATGTCCTCCCTAAGGAGACGTTTCAAATGGAGCATGTGGAAATAACTAACAACAAATGATAGATAAAATTAAGATAGATTAACCTGTAATCATTCCTCACTTCTTAACCCTGTGTGTGCTGTTGTGTTTCACACTGTGGAGATGTTTGATTTTGCTCAGAAAGTGGGAATAGAATAATTTTGAAGGAGTTAATTGTAACATCATTCCTTCCTTTTAGAGATGCAAAGCCAGGTCACAGGAGGCTTCCAGAGACTTCCTTACGTGCCTAACATCTTACTTCTTGTCCTGCTCCCTCCTGAGATTGCCAAGTGTGGGGCAGTGGCACGTGAGGTGGATGGACATGCAGGTGGCCTGTTTGCCACTAGCTGATTTTGTTTGGTAGTAAACTGCTTTGATTATTTTTTCAATTTCTGGTTTGGATGAATTTTTGGATGTGCTCAGCTGCTGCCTGTTGATCTTATTCCTTGACTTACAGCAGGGTCTCTCTTCCAGCCTGAAGACTGACAGTCTGTTTTATCCCATGAAAACCTTTATTATATATAAATACTCATAGATAACTTGAAAGTAACAATGATTAGTGGGATACTTCAACTCCTTAAGAACACACCCAGGCATATATGTATTTATACATAACATCACACAGACACTCTGTATTGCCTGGGGGGGCAGCAGCCACCCAGGTTTTCCCCTTCATAACAAATCCCTCTCTGAATCTGGACAAAAAAAGGTAATGGGAGGTGCCCTGAGACCTGTAACTACTGGGTTATCATTTCTTACCCATCCTGAACCTGATGGTGTCTTTTCAAATGCCCTGGGCATTGCTTCATGAAAGGGGCTTTATTGGATTGTTCTACATCTCCAAGCCAAATTCCTTTCTAATTTGCAGTTAAAAACACCCTCAGAAAGGAGAAGTAACTGAGGAGTGATGTGCCCTGAGCACCACTGATTTCTGGGCATTGGTGAGGGGCAGTCCCTCTAACCCTGAGTTACCATCTGACTACTGGATGGACAGTGAAATTTCAAGTCCATTCTTGGAATTGGGAGCTGGATGTTTTTGTGAAAACATCATTGCTGTTGCTGTTCCTAGAATAATACTCTGTCCTCACCAAAACACAGACTCGTGTCCAGATGTCAGATGATAATGAGGCAGTTTGGGATGTTTTAAAAATAACTGCCTTGACTTTTGAATATTTCCTGCAGAGGAGTATTCTGAGCTGAAGTGCCATCTCACTGACCTGAGCACTGCTCTTCTGCCCATGCTTGCTGATTAATGGTACGTGGAGGTTGCTTCTGTGTTTTCAGCTTTTTCTTTTCAGTTATAAGAGTCAGAACTTTTGATGTAGGAGGAATTAGTTTCTTTACCTTCTTGGGTAGATGTTTTGCAGTTAGTCAAGCAAAAGCTTTCATTTGCAGCTAAGATCCATGTGCATGTTAGCTTCTTTGGCAAAGAAAGCTGTCTCCAGCTGTGCTACACCTCTGGGTTTCAGCTGCACATCACTTTCAGATACCTGTGAAGTTCCTCTTCTGTCTCTGGTCTCCTACAGCAGGTGCCAGCTCTATTCTTCTAAGCTTCCTGGATGTTGCTGCTGCTCTATTCTCATCTGGAACTGTTCATAGAAGATGCTCCTTGCTGTGGATTTCTGCATTTCCCAACCATGCTTTTTGTTTGAAGATCCCAAGGGAAAAGACTATCTAGACTTCCTACCAATCCTAGCTGAAGATTTGGGAGTAATGAAGCACTTTTCTCCTCTCTAATAAAGACCTTAACCCATCTGATCTAGGACTTGATCCTGAGAATCAAGTGTCACTTTTTCTCCCACGTGGAGGTCTCTTAGAGTGGAGCCTTTCAGAGCTCTGAGCAGCTTTCATCTCTTCCTGGGCAAGCATCTTTGCAGTCAAGATCTCACATGGCTTCTCTGTCCAAAAATCTGTCATTGGGTCTTTTTTTTCAGTGTAGCTTGGATGCTGTTGGAATTTGGAGTTCTTGTTCTTCTGCTAGATGCCTCCTCAGCAGCAGCAGAGAGCTCTTGCAGTAGGAAGAGAGGTTTGGCAAAGTGATGAGTGACTGCAGCCTGCAGCAGATGGTGCTACAGAAGGTGAATGAGTTGTCCAAGTCTGGACTGCTTGGTGGTGCCAGGAGCCCTGGTGGCCATCAGCTCCATCTAGGTTCCTTCACCTGCTGCTCTGCATCCTCAGAGTAAAGGCTTTTGCTTTCTTCCACCTTTTGAAAGCTGTAATTGAACTTTTTGTTGTGGATTCAATTCCACAGTAAGTCTTGTATCTTTTTTTTTTTTGTCTTGTGTCCCCTGGCATCTCTTCACCTGAACCATGAGGGGTGGGGTGCACAGAGTGCATATATGTAACACACAGTGATAGGACAAGATCTTGCAAGTACTCTTGTTTGCTTCATAGGTGGTTTCATTGGAAGAATTGCTCAGGGAGGGTGAGGCTCCAGGCAGTAGGAGAGCTTATCTGACATCCAGCTCCCTGCACAAAGATCAGATCTTTCCTTACAGCTTCTCTGCTCCTGGTGATGTGCTTCTAAGGAGTCCTTTTTGCCAGCCTTGAAGCAGCTCAGGGAGTGCAGACCATGCAGCCAGGCATGTTTTCCTGAGCTTTGGATGCACATCTGCTTTCATCTGAAATTTTCATCTCTGAATATTTACCTGCAATGCAGCTGAACAAAATTCTAACCAAGCAACTCAACTGCCTTATGAACTGCCACATGAATTGTCATCCAAGCATGAGTAAAGGTCTAGTTATCAGCCATGCTCTCAAGAATAGATTTAAACCAAAGCACCCATCCCAAAGCAAACAGTGTCTTTTAACAGGTTTGGAATGCAAATTGAGGAGTGTCTTCTGGGAGATGCTGCTCCCCTTCTATTACTCCTTGTTGAACTAACACTGAACCACTACTCTCAACCTGGATGTCTTCTTTAGATAACAACTCTCTCAAGAAAGTGGAAAAATCAATTGGGCTGTGCTGATCTGAGTAGTTTTTCAAAGCAGAGGTTGGAGATTTTTCTCTTAAGAGCAGGAAAAATCAATGCACATATACAGAGTTATTAGAGAGAATTTCCACCTGGGAATCTAACATGGTTGTAATGAATTTTGTATTCCTGGATCTGTTTTTTTTTTTATGAAGAATAAATAAATGAGATATGTCTTAATAACCAGTGTGTCTTAAACCCTCTAAATTCAAAAAGAGCTGTGGGAATCTCTACCTGAGGGGAGGAAAAAGCTAAAAATGAAATCAGATTTACTAGTTCATTTTTGGGTTGCAATTGGCATTAGGCCCAAACTTGAAATTTTGAGTGAAGTTGGATCCACTTTCATTAAATACCCTCTTTTTTGCCTGCTGTTCCAGGTGGGTGGATTTCCCGGGCCGAGTGATGAGATAGGTCTGAATTACATCACTTTGTTTTCAGCGGGGTGGGTGCCCTGGTGCGGCGGGTGCACCGGCGGGGTGGGCGATGGGTAGCCCGGGGTGGCCGGCGCCCCGACGCAGGGGGGATGGGTGTCCCGGTGCGGCGGGTGCCCCGTCGGGGCGGGGGGTGACGCGCGGTGTCAGTGCGGGAG